>JAGJTL010000183.1:3589211-3622490 GCA_022063505.1 Calosoma granatense | reverse complement strand
CATACTGCCGTATCTTTTATCCTCATGTAATCCTTCATAAGACTTCGAGGTTTTCCGAGTAGATCAGAATTGACTAAAGCTGTGTAAATGAACTTTTATAGTTTCCGAAATTCCTGTAGTGACACGTTTAAAAAGAACACCTGCATTCTTTCATGGCCTAATCTGTCATAAACATGTGAAATTTAAAAATTATATCATGCTTTTTTAAATTCTAAATAACATTTTTCTATGCACATTCCCTTTACATGCATTGAAAATAAAACCCTGTATATGTTGATGATTATAATCAAATTGTTTAATGAAACGAATGATTGAACTTATTTATTTGTGTATCAGTAGAAGTGAGATATTTGAGTTGTGTTGTGTGCGATGTGTCAATAAGGGACAATGTTAGGAATTAATTGGTGTATGGAAATTGTGCAGTTAGTAGGGTGGCGTGAAGTGAATATGTTGGTTTTGGCATGCAGAAAGAATGTTTAAATAAATATATAAGTATGATATGTATGTATATTGAATGAATGGAAAATTACAAGTAAGAATAATAAGTAAGCATATATGACATGATTTATGGATGTAAATGAAGTGAAAGAAATTTGCAACAAGTGATACAAGTGAGTGGTGTGTGATTGTCATGCAATAAAGTAGTTACTACTCTATTAGTTGGAAAGCGTATGGTTTGACTATGCATTCAAATGTATGCATAAATTTAATATGTAATGTTTTGTATATGTAAAAAATTTGAATTTAGAAACGTTTTACAGATGCAATCAGAACAATTCAAGAAATATCATATATTTGCAGTAATTCCAAAGTCAAATGAAGCTCTACAGGTATAAATACGATAGTAAGTCACTAAGTAAGTCATAAATAGTAGGTTATAAAAAGTGCAAAAAGAATATGAACCAGAAAAAACACTAATATTTCCAAATAATTCCTTTCACTGTTAATGAAGTACGCTTACCTAGTGACTTACCTTCGTATATTACTAGACACATACGTACATGTATAACACTTTGGTAATAGTTTGTTTGTGATTCTGTTGATGCAGACATAATTAGTTTTGACCCATCGGATAGCAGAACATTGAAATTGAATAGAAAAATCTGCAACATGATGTTAGAAAAAGGTGTGTTTTTTGAACTTATGTATTTCCCTACAATACAAGATACTACGTGTCGAAGAAATATTATCAACAAAGCACATTTATATCATCAGTATGGGAAATCTAGAAACATAATTATTACTAGTGGTGCTTTAAATCATTTATCATTGCGCGCTCCGTATGACGTTATAAATATGTATCCTTTTTTGTTTGAAGCAAGTTCTTAAATTTATCTTTTTTGAATTCGACATTCTGCCAGATGTAATATATTTATACAAATAATTATTGTTGGCCTTTTTTTGAAACAAATTTCAAACGAAAATATTATTTAGGATTAATATTAAGCAGTTAGTTTATTTTTGTAAGACTTTCAGTCTTTCAGTCAGAGAAATGTATTTGTATGATGATGAACTATATCCTTAACAATTAACAGAGGTTTACTCTTTGGACTTAGTGAAGAACAATCGAAATCAGCCATCAGCACTACGTGTAAGGATCTTATTAACAGGGCTGGTATGCGAGTGCTAAGTTATTTGATATTGACACTTATTATTGTGATACACATTCATTTCACAGTTGGCCGTCGAATGGGCAAAGCACTGATTATTGCTGAAGCACGAATAAAGGAACCGATTATAACGTTAAATTTGGATGACACTGCAGAAGAAATGGAAATAGACAGTGATGAACCTGCTCAAAAGAAATCGAAAGGAAATCAAAATGATGACAATATTTTGTTGAAGAATAGTTGATTATTTCTGATTATGAGAAATAAATATTAAATTTTGTATTTTCCATGAAATTTGTTTTTTTTTCAAAACATATATCTTATATTAAAAATTTTTAATTTGTTATAATTTAGTGGACCTGTTTATATAGGAATGTTTCTAATTTATATACATACCTATACACGGAGGTCTAAATTTATTAATTAGTTTCCACAGAAGATCTGAGAAAATGAAATGGGCAATATTTAAAATTTTTATGACTATGATTCTGTAAATAACAAAATAAACAAAAACAAGGAATTAGCAACGATCATTTTCACAAAAACTATACCAAAATCCTTACAAATGACATCGAAGCAAACTACATTATCTGCATATATTTGATATATGATATTGTACATATATTTTTTCATTTACTTCAGTATTTTACGTTTGTAATTGCATACTTCCCTGTCATCTGCTAATATATAAGCGGTATTAAATTCTTTCTTTTTTGGCATGTAGTCAGACCCCCTAACCCCATCCTTTTGATACGAGAGAATTCTGAAATATGTCAATCGGTTTTATGCTGTCTGCAGATTTTATTAATTTTCCGATACGATCTATTGCAAAATAGTCAAACGTTTTTTTTTAAGTTTCAAACTTGTCCGGAAGCGAATTAGAATGTTTGAAATGTGCACACAAACTGTATTTCATATACCGGATGTTCATTGTGAAACAGCGTATAAACTTTAATGAAAAACTGTTAATTTCCCTTAACAATTGGTCATCTGATTTTTTTTTCTTGTTATACTATATAATTTGCTTGTAACAATAAAAATTGATTAATTTTAATTTTGATTATATTTTTGTTTCAGTGTTTAACTTATTTATCGCCGAACTAATATAGTCTTTGTTAAATTATCATATAAATTTGTCACCCTGTAACATTTATGAGTCGCTTTAAAATACACACTCAGTAGAGATATTATTTAAATTGTTTATTTATTGTAGAATAAAAGAGGAAAATTTTACGTACCTGTATATACTTTTTCCTTATAATGTTTTTGCTTAAATTGAATTTGTTTGGTTTTTTAATATGCCTATGTTTTCATATAGTTACCCATAACGTAGGGCACTGCACTAACACAATGAAAATTTTCGTAAAAAACACCGTTGAACAAAAATAGTGACTGGAAAAGTTATGCACATGTACACCCAACCATACAGTACTCAATACAACTATCAAATGCATAGTAATTTGAAATTGGCGCGTTTAATATTCTATCATTCATCTAGCGGATTTTCGAAAGTTCTCTGTGGTGGCACTACAATCGGAAATAAGACGAATGCAAAATGGCGGAGTGGATTACGGAGACAATTTTAATGCTGCTCTCACGTAAAGAAATAAGTGTGTAGTATACGTTTTTAATTAAATAAAGTAGGTTAAACAGTGTTTTATTTTAGTATGTGGATATTTGTTATATATTAAAATAAGAATTGTGTGTGAAAAGTGTGTTTTGACGTGCTGTGTATGGAGGAGTGATACCAGAACGCCGTTTGACTTGGCCAACTTCAATGGTTATTGGTAAGTGATGTGTAATGAGTATTTCTACGTGTTTGATTACGGTTTATATAGTGTTTCATATTTTAAAGCGAGTAAATATTGTATTATTATATTTATTTAATAATTTTAAGTTTGTAAAATTTCGTTTGAGCAACTCTACTTCAACGCTAATACGCCATTGGCCGTTCGAAAATCAACATTTCTAATGCGTCCATATAAGATATCACCTGATTGGTTGCATTTCGACGACAACTAAATACAGAACAGTTTTATTCTAACCAATTAGATCGTCGCTTTTAACTTATTCCGACCATTTAATGAGGCTCTGAATGTCGTACAGTTTATGTGGAGAAGTGTATTTCGGTGAATCTGGTAAAGTGAGATTCACAACACTGAATGTAAATGTGAGTATCTCATATGTTTAATTTGTGGTGTGCATGCCGCGAGTTTGTTTCGATACAATCGGGAATCCGGGTTCAGTATATATGTATTACCGAAGTGACACGGGATATTGACTTAAAATGGCCCAAGCCGCAAAGGGGACATTTGCGAATGGCGCTAGTAAAGGTTCATTGTTCTCCGTTGGCGGCCGCGGTAATGACTATCAAGCAACTGTATGCATATTTCATTTGCTGCTCTTTTATTCTCATATATATATATATGAGTTATTAATATATATATGTATTTTCATTACTTTATTTATCAACAAAAAGTTTAAGTTTTGTGTAGTGCCTTTCATATAACCATTTTTGTTTAGGCTTCGATTTCATGCATTATGTGCATTGTAATTACCAATATGATGATTAATATTGCCTATTATATTTAATGAAATCATTATTATAGGGTGACTGCTATATACTATAACATGTAGTAGTTTGTTATTTATTCGTTTTGTGAAAGTATTAATTCATATGTGCATTTTAAATAAACTGTTACATATTGAATGTAAAATAACTTTATATATTTATGTTTTTGAATTGTAATAATATAATTTGCTATATTCTACGTTTGTTTAATCGTGTATTGAGTTTACATACTAGTATTACACTACTAGTTGCATAATAATTTGTATATTACATTGGTGAATGAATCCGTGTGGTTCGAGAGAATTCTCGATATTTCATTATCATTTCAGAAGAAGGTACAAGCAGCAACAACAACAGAAAGACCCGATCTGGCGGAGGAAAGCTGTACAGCTTTATGTGTATTATATTCATAAGCGTATAGCTTTTCCCCGTGAGCTCAGGTTATCGTCGTCGTTAATTGTTGATAACAAAACAACAGATGTATTATAATATTAATAGTAATATTACACATTAATTAAATGTTGGTATATCGCTTGCTGAGAATTCAATTTGGTATATTCTCTGGAAAATGTACATTGTATACGTGCAAAGGTAAACGGCTATTGTATTTTGATTAGTTTATTATATGTATATATGAGATTACTGTATAAAAAGAGCACGCATGCGTACGCGTATTCAGTACATTCGTACAATTTGAAAGATATATACATATATGTGTTCGCTTATACGAAGGGGTGTTTATAATGTGACATGATATCTTCTCTAGTTGCTTTAATATTTTATTTGTTTTAGAGAACGGCGGAGGTTAAGGATGGAGTGCGCGGCCTCGGCCCACCACGATACGATGCTATGTGCCGCGTAAAGCGATGGATTCGTACGACCTGTTTGGAGAAGATGTCGGAGCTGGTATGCTTGACGCTTTGCCCGACCTGGGAACAGACAATTTCAACCCTAGTGGTGGCGGTGGCGGCGGTGGAGCGTCGGTGACCGGTGCCGGCGGTGCAGCGCGTACGGGAGATGCGCCTCCGTCCGCCTACGCTTACGGACAGATACAACAGGAATCACCGTTGCAAAAATTGGCCTCATTCGGTGCACCGGACTTTGCTTCTGGAGGCGGCACACATATGGATCCGTCGCCATCAGCGGCAGCGGCGGCTCAGTCCATGTTCCACCAGGCAAATCACCAGAGTTACGATCCGGCAGCGGCTGCTGCAAGTGCTGCCGCCGTCGGCACCCGACCCATGGGCCCACCATCTAGCGGCGGCTACGTGCGACAAGGTATGGCTGGTCCACAACAACATAGGCCGCCACATCCGCAGTCAACTGCCGGACAGTATCCGTACCATCCGGACAGTATGTATTCGATGCCCGATCAAGCGGCCGCGGCGGCACAACAACAGCTAGGCATGGGAGCGGGTGCAGGGGACGGCAGCATGCAAGGCTGGGGACAGCCTCACGCGGGATACATTCATCGGTACGGACAGCAACAGGCTGCCGCAGCTGGATACCGTCAGCAGCCGCACATGGGCGGTTACGGACATCAGCCGGACGCACTAACACAACAGAAGCTCGGTCAGCAGCAGCAACAGCAGTTCGCCAGCGCTCAACAGAGTATGATGGGTGGCATGATGCAGCAGGCAATAAGCGGCGGTTATCCGATCTCACAACGCGGTCACAGCGGCGGTGGTAGTCAGACACATTATGGTCAGACCGGCGGCATGGCCGGATATCCAGGCACAGCCGGTCAAACATACGCTGGCTACAATCCCATGCACCAACGAATGCCTCACCATCACCCGCAGTATCCACAGAGCCACAGTCATCCAAGTATGCATGGGGATCCGATGAGCACGTCCGCACAACAGTACAATCATATGGGCCATGCGCAGGCCATGGGCTCAGCGGCTCATGGCGGTGGACATGCTGTTACGCACACGAGTCAAGCACAGGGACACATGTCCCACCACGGCCAAGGACACGGAGCTGCTCAGAATGCAATGGGTCATCCAGCAGGTATGGGTTACAATCAGCCACAACATCAGAACATGCAACAGCAGATCCAACGTCCCATGGACACTATGTCGTCCGGCCAACAGTATTCCACGAAACATGCGGCAGTAGGACCACTAGGCGGTGCTAGTCCTCAGTATCGGGCGCCGTTCCCACAGCTGTCGCCCCAGATGTCCCCGAGACCTCAGATGTCTCCGAGACCACCTGCACCGCAGATGTCCCCGCGACCTGTAATGTCACCCGCCAAACCTAATCTTTCACCTCATCCACATGTACAACAGCAGCAGCAGCAACAACAACAGTCGACATTAAGTCCCCGGCCGGCGACTAGTCTAACACCGAAAACCTCAGCAACATCTCCAGCACCTGTACCACCATATCAGCAACAGAGCACACTTCAAGCATTGGAGCAAATGGTAATGCCGCCAGCGAGCACGAATGCAACGGACTACCCGTCATACCAATCACGTACCCCACTTGGTCCACCTCAGGTGCCGCAGAATCCTTTGTCACCGGCAGTAGGTCCCCGGACACCAATGTCACCGCAACAGTGGACGATGCAACAGCAGCAACAGCAACAACAACAGCAGCAGCAGCAACAACAACAACAGCAGCAACAACAACAACAACCTAGGCCACCGCATATAAATATTAATGGTAATATGAATATGCTAGATCAGAGTAATCCAAACGTGCCGCCTACTAGCCAAAGCTTGCCACCACCCATTCAGCAAAATATGCCCGCCACACAACAGAGTTTGCCTGCAACACAGGCTATGCAGAGTATAAATCCCGGTTTTAGCAGTAATAATACCAGTAATGATGAACTGCCAACCATCGCTAACGAACTGACGAAACCAGATGAAACCTTACCGTCTATGGCGGTCAGCGAAAGTACCAACTCAACTATGCCACCTTCCTCACAGCCTGAGTTCAGTAAAGTCGAGTCATCACCAGTTCTTTCTGCTGGTTTGCCTGACAAAGTATCAACAAGTACAACTAGTAATATAGATGTATCCACTCATATATCTTCGACACATCCGTCAACACCTACACCTACATCTACAACAGACGACAATATGAATAGCAACAGTCAGTCGGGTGATTCAAGTCTTCCACCCTCCAGTAACGTTTCTGATATTCAGAAAGGTGAAGATAGTAACAGTAACAGTAGTGCTCAACAACCGCAACAACCCTCACAGTCCAGTCTCAGTCAACATAGTTCCAATTTTGGTGATTTTAGTGGAGTTTCGAATATGTCTCCATACTCAAACCAGCAGCACGTGCAGCCAGCAAATTCCTCTAGTAAAATGGACGATCTGATGCCATCTACTATGTCAGTATTTGGTCAGGATGGATCCATTCAGGATCCGATGATCGCACCTGCAGCCGGTTCACAACAAATACCCACATCACAGATGCAGACGTCACAACAGCAACAACAGCCTACTATTCAACAACAACAAGCTCCAGTAGTGCCGTCACATGCTCAGAACAACATGGGTCAACAAGTTGTACCTGGAATGACTCAAGGTGGCATGCAAAATCCAATGCAGTCTCAGTTACAGCAACAGACGCAACATAGTCTAGCTGCGCAAAGCGCTGGCATAGGTCAACAGGCAATGAATGCTTCACAAATGCCAGCTCAGTCTCAAGCCACTCCGAATATGGTATCATCATTACACCAACAAACACAAAACGTGCACTCGCACAATCAGCCGAATACAGTACCAGGTGTGCCACATTCTCAGGGTGCTCCGCACGCACAGGTATCGTCCGGTATGTCGATGCCGCAAGTTGCTAATATGCCACCAAACATGCCCCCGCATTCTCAGACACCAGGCATGTACGATCATTCGGGGTCACTTATCGGTCCGACTGGTATGCCGATGTCAGCTAACCGTGGTATGGGGCCAGGAATGCCGCATGGTATGCAGATGGGTCATCCTAGTATGAACATGGGTATGGGCCCAGGTCCACCTGGTATGTTGCCTAACATGGGTGGCATGATGCCTGGTCAAGATATGGGCTATCAGACACCGATAAGTCATCATCAAGAACGTGCTGCATTACAGCAACAATTACAGGAGCTATACTGTATGCCACCGGCACCTGAACATCAAGAAAAGATGTCACATTTACAGGAACGACTGAACATGCTGCAACAACACGAGGCAAATGATCAGTGTAATGGCGGACCGCAGTGTATTCTGCAGAGTCCAATATTTGCATCTCCAATGATTGACAGTCCACAGGTGACAAGTACAACAGGTCGTGGACGGGGGAAAGGTACCCCACGAACAAAGAAACCCAGACAAAAGAAAGGTGATAAGTTGTTGTCACCACCGATGAACCAGCCATCGCCCATCACAGCTATGAATATGCCTCCACAACCATTGCCTGTGTCTGAAGATTGTGTAACCCCCGGTGCAGGACTGTCTATTCCGCCTGGTGAATTACCTGATGTCGGAGACATGAATTTGGATCCATTCACAGGCGACCTGGATATGATGGACAAACAAAAAAAGCCTCGATCACCTCGCAAGCCAAGAGAACCTAAAAAACCAAAAGAACCTAAAATTCCCAAAACGCCTAAAGAGCCTAAACCACCAAAAGAACCCAAGACACCGAAAGAGAGGAAGAAGCGCGAACCAAAAGATCCAAAAATTAAAAGAAAGTATACTAGAAAGAAAAAATCTGATTCTGGAGAAGAATTGGATGATTCTTCTAAGAGTTTAGAAAACGGTGGAGAGGATTTCCATCAGAGTATGGAAGATATAACTGACATTCCTGAGAGTAGTTTCATTGAAAAGGGTGATGAAGCGTTGCCATGCAACGATACCATTCAGATGCCAGAATCAACGGACGCGGCAAATGATAGTGAAACTGCCCAAGAAGATGATCAAACAAAGGTCGAAAGTACAGATGAGGCTGTGGTTAAAATTGAGGAAGAAAAAAAACCGGATGAATATAGTTTCGATGATCCTGGTAGTCCTGTTAAAAGTGAGTCGGAACCATCAGCAAAATGTAGTCCATCTGCAAAGAAACCGAAACGAAGTAAAGCAGCCAACAAACGTACTACAACTAGTAAAGCTCGAGCACCACCGCGCAGTTCCAGTTCCAAACGCAAGCGTAAAGGCAACCAGCCAGAGTCGGATGGTGAAGGTGAAGATTTAATATCCACACCGCCGCCTTCTCCGGACAATGATGCCGAGAGTTCAGTGCATAAGCGACGCTCTGCACGTAACACACAGAGAAAGAAATATATCGATGATGTGATGTTGAGATTCTCAGATGATGATTCACCATTAGCGGCAAGCATTAAACATGAACCTAGTACATCTAAGGGTGCTTCAACAAGTTCAGCACCACCTCCACCACATGATGATACAGTTATAGATAGTTTGAATAAACCAAACTTTGTGTACATCAATACTACCGATGAAGATTCTATGGTTGTCCAGTATGTTCTTGCATCTAGGATCGGTAAGAGAGAAATTAAACCTGACTCCAATACTACTACTGTACAACAAGTAACGTCATCAGAACAGAATCAAGTTCAAGAAGAAAAACTTGTTCCAAATATTGAAGATAAAGAACCAGAAATTTCAGATCATTCTGAAGAAAAAGATGTAAATCAGAAAGAGATAGAAATACAGCCTGTTGGAGAAGAGGATGAATCAAAAAGAGAGGAAATAGCAGCATCTAATGAACAACTGGAAGAGTCACCAGCGCCTAATTGTGATGAAACACAAGAACAAGTGAAACAAGAAGTGAAGAAAGATCCAATTTTACCAGCTGAGTATATGGAGGTAGAAGAGTATTATGTCAAGTACAGAAATTTCTCGTATTTACACTGTGAATGGAGAAGTGAAGAAGAACTTTATAAAGGAGATAAAAGGATAGCTGCTAAAATTAAACGTTTTAAACAGAAACAAGCTCAACAGATGAACATATTCGAGAATTTAGAAGAGGAACCGTTTAATCCAGATTACGTTGAAGTAGATCGAGTGTTGGATATTGCAGAACATAAGGATCCAAATACTCAGGAAACGATAAAGCATTATCTGGTCAAGTGGCGCTCTTTACAATATGAAGATAGCACCTGGGAACTGGAAGAAGACGTGGATCCTATTAAAATACAGCAATTTGAGGTATTTAGAAAAGTGCCACCGAAAGATAAATGGAAGCCGAAGAAGAAACCAACGGCAGACCAGTGGGTGAAATTGGAACAGTCACCGATTTATAAGGGTGGCAACAGTCTACGCGCTTATCAACTCGAAGGTCTGAATTGGTTACTTTTTTCATGGTATAATGGTAGAAATTGTATCTTAGCTGATGAGATGGGACTTGGCAAGACAATACAGAGTTTAACATTTATTAATTCCGTATACGAATATGGTATTAGAGGACCTTTCCTTGTCATTGCGCCGCTCTCAACAATACCAAATTGGCAGCGAGAAATTGAAGGATGGACAGACATGAATGTAGTTGTATATCATGGCTCAGCAGCCAGTAGAAATATGTTACAAGAATACGAAACTTTTTATAAAACCGATAAAGGACAGCAGATCAAAGAATTGACCAAGTTTAATGTACTGATAACAACATTTGAAATTATTGTAAGCGATTTTGCTGATTTGAAAGGATTTAACTGGCGATTGTGCGTTATTGACGAAGCTCATAGATTGAAAAACAGAAATTGTAAATTATTAGAAGGACTTCGACAACTGAATCTCGAACATAGAGTTCTTTTATCAGGAACTCCGTTACAAAATAATGTAAATGAATTATTCTCCTTACTAAATTTTCTAGAACCATCCCAGTTCTCAAGTAGTGAAGCATTCTTGCAAGAATTTGGTCAGCTCAAAACTGAACAAGAAGTTCAAAAACTTCAGTTGCTGTTAAAACCTATGATGCTGCGAAGATTAAAAGAAGACGTAGAAAAGTCTTTAGCACCTAAGGAAGAAACAGTAGTTGAAGTGGAACTCACTAATATTCAAAAGAAGTATTACAGAGGTATTTTAGAACGAAACTTTTCATTCTTATCTAAAGGAACAACTTCAGCTAACATACCAAATCTAATGAATACAATGATGGAGCTTAGAAAATGTTGTATACATCCGTATTTACTCAATGGCGCTGAAGATCAGATTCAGTATGATTATAAAATTCAACATGGTGAAGATGCTGATGCATATTACAAAGCATTGATACATTCTTCCGGTAAAATGGTTCTTATAGATAAACTTCTCCCGAAATTGAAAGCGAACGGACATCGAGTCTTGATATTTAGCCAAATGGTGCGCTGCTTGGATATTTTAGAAGATTATCTCATGTTCAGAAAGTATCCATTTGAGAGGATAGATGGTAGGATTCGTGGAAATTTGCGGCAAGCTGCTATTGATCGATTTTGTAAACCTGATTCCGATAGATTTGTGTTCTTACTGTGTACTAAAGCAGGCGGTCTTGGTATTAACTTGACTGCAGCTGATACTGTCATTATATATGATAGCGATTGGAATCCGCAAAATGATCTACAAGCTCAAGCTAGATGCCACCGAATTGGCCAGCAAAAAATGGTAAAAATATACCGATTACTTTGCCGAAATACCTACGAAAGAGAAATGTTCGACAAAGCATCCCTGAAACTAGGTCTCGATAAAGCAATTCTTCAGAGTATGAACACTTCACAAAGTGGCAAGGATGCCAGTAATAAACAGTTGTCCAAGAAAGAAATAGAGGATCTGTTAAAGAAAGGTGCGTACGGTGCTATAATGGATGAAGATAACGACGGTGACAAATTCTGTGAAGAAGATATTGATATGATCTTAGCACGGAGAACCCAAGTTATAACGATGGAATCTGAGAAAGGTTCCACTTTTTCTAAAGCCAGTTTTGCGTCTTCTGCTAATCGTTCAGACATCAATATAGATGATCCGGATTTCTGGAATAAATGGGCCAAGAAAGCAGAGATAGATCCAACAGAGAAAGATGAAAAAGAAGAACTGGTTATCTCGGAACCACGAAGGAGGACGCAGATTAAACGATACGGCCATGACGAGAATGTCGTGGACATGTCGGAACTGGAAACATCTTCAGATAGTGACATTGATGGTGAAGGGTTAGGTTTGAGTGGACGAAGTCGACGGGCAAAGTTGAAATTGGCTAAGAAGAAGCACAAGTTGGGCGAGGACTATATACCTAGAGAAGGTGAAATTGTGTATGGAAGCTGGGCTCGAAGTGAATGTTTCAAAATTGAAAGAGGTCTCCTTACATTTGGTTGGGGCCGATGGCAAGAGATCTTACAACACAGTCAATTGCGGAGAGGCTGGAGAGATTCTGATGTTGAAGATTGCGCTAGAGTTATAGTAAGTATGAATTCAATTATTCTAGTTGGCAACATTTACTTAAAATATGCATTAACCATTATATTTTGTAATAAGTTATTGTTTCTGAAAATTTAATTTTTTAGTCCTGTATAATTGAAAATTTTTCTATTTAAGTTTATTATATCATAATGTGAAAACATTGTCTATAATATGATGACCGTAGCCATGCTAATACTGAGAATATTTCAGATATTCGCTGAGTTGAATGTTAAAGCATAACTGAATATTTGAACTAATTATTAATATAATTCAGTATTTATTTTGCATGATATTTATTATGTATTTAATTTCAGCTTCTGTACTGTTTGCGTTTTTATCGCGGCGATGAAAAAATTCGTAGTTTTATTTGGGATTTAATAACTCCAATTGAAAATGGAGAAGGATTGAAAATAACCAGAAACCATCAAGGATTGAAAGATCCAGTTCCAAGGGGAATTAGAAATAAGAACAAGAAGAAAGGTAAAGAAGTGAGAGAGACGAGGAGAATTCAGAATGAAAATGATCCGAACCACTGGAGCAAACATGAGAAATATGATGGAGATATTTTCTTGGAAAATAATTATAAGAAACACCTGAGTCGACATGCTAATAAGTAACGATTTTTTACTTTTCTTTAGTTATTTAGATATATGTGTATATTATTTTTTCTATTTGATTCGCAGGGTTCTACTAAGAGTACGTATGTTGTACTATATCAAACATGAAATAATTGGTGATTTGGTGCAACACATTGCAGATGGGGTACACGTTAGGTAAGAAATTAGACATTTTGAAATATATTTAAAACATTGTTAAACATTATTATTCAAGCTAGTGATCTAATATTTCATTTTACAAATTTACATATACAACTACACACAAACAAACACACACACACACGTATATATTTATGAATATAATTGTTGTTCCATGCCTTTGGGATTAATTTCTTATTATTGCTTCCTTAAATTTGCATGTTCAATGTGAGCTTAATTTCAAATCATTGTAGTTGCTTCAAAACAATGATTATAATGTTGTTTCCACTTTCATGTAACAAATAATATAACTTACAGACATAATTTATTCGATTTTATAGATACATTTTTCTCATCTGTTTACCAAACCGTTATTGAATATTAACGATGGTTTGTTTGATTCGTGTACTCACATCACATTTATATATTTTCATATTATATGTAATTGTTATTAATTATGTGTACGTTTGAACTTTTTTAACTTCAATGGCTGATGTTTTAACTTCCATTGCTTTGAATGTTTTGTATCCTCCCCTAAACCCTCAACTCCGAACTTTTACAAATACATATACGGTACGGTATTTGGAGACTTCAGTTTCAACAAGAAATTATTTATCCAATAACATATTAAGAAATTGAGAAAATAAATATGAATTTTTGGAACAGTTGCACTTATGCATTTTGATAATTTACGTAATGAAAGTAGAGTGGTAGCAGTTTGTTCAATGAACAGTATCTGAGTATAATATATATATATATATATATGTATAATAGAGTGTGTAAATTATAAGAATGCAAAATGTGCGTTCTAGTGCGGCTTGGTTAAGAAATTATGAAACAATTGGCATGGTATTTGGAAGAGATATATAGAGATGAATTGGTGTATTAATTTATTTTCCAAATTAACGAATTGGCTTTTCTCTGTTCTGTTCTGTGCTGTTGCCCGGTTGTGTGACAGTGTCTTGCCGATAAACCCGCCATTGTGCGACCAAGCACCCGCTACTTGGTGGGACACGGAATGTGACAAATCTTTACTCGTTGGCACTTGGAAGTACGGTTATGAGAGCTACTCGGAGATGCGTAGCGATCCTGCCCTATGTTTCCTAGCGCGCTGCGGGCCCGCCCCCACCATCACTACTCCCGCTGTAGGCCACGCCCCCGCCGATGTTGACTCGGCGGATGTTGTTAACGCTACCGCCACTAACACGCCCACCACTCCCGCCACCATGCCTGCACCACTAGTGTAAGTAGGAGAGAATGAAACAGATACGACAATTCGTGTGCGCGCGCGCGTGCGCGCATATACGATACGATACGATACGGCGTCGCAAACCGGAAGTACGCTCGTTCGTCGATACAAACATATTCACAAACTCAATCAATATAACAAATTTTCTGAGATTTGAGAATTACTAGTCACTATAAATTTGATATCATAATATGTATTATGTACAGTATATTCTGATATAATGTACCCATAAGGTACAGCAAATATAAAATCATGGTAAATTAAATCTCATCCATCAAAAGTGATATATTTAAATGTAATGTAGAAGAACATTCAAGAGATGTAAAAATAAAATTTCATTATTTTACTATGTAAAATTCCAATTGACTATCATGGGTAAAATATATTCGGAATATAGTGTATAAGTGCATAGTTACAAAATAAAATTACTGGTATAGTCCGTTCATATTTTATATTCTTGACTTTTTATTTGGAAATAATTAGCTTATTGGGAGTGTTATATCCTAACAATTCAAATTCTGTGAAAAAAACTAAATTGTAAGTGTTCGATATTGATCTTAAAATGAGTCACAAACCGTGTACCGAGTGTGCAGTATGGTTATTGGGATTCATTCTTGAGGTCATTATTGAACAGGGTTACATTATTTTGTATTGTTAGGACATAGCACCTCCAACTAACTGATCATTACCAATTATTGTCAACAATATGAAGTGTGAATGAACTAACTATAGATACTAAAACATTGAAACCAACTTTGTAAGTATTTATTTAGTTACCAATTCCCAGGTCCGGAAGTAAAATATATACATACTTACATTCATTCATATATTTTTGTTTCGTTTTTAATATTGTATTGTGCTGGTATAGCTTTACCCGAATAATATGCTAACTTCGCTGAGTGTATGCATGTGGCTGTTGGCATAATCTTACCAATTGTTATTACTGCACTTCATTGTGTAGGCACTAAACAGTCGACCGACTTTACGATAAAACATTAAATTCTATCTTACATTAATTTACAAATACAGCAATGAAGATGACTTGGATGATGATGATGCACTTGACGGTGAGAATTCGAAATCTGGCAAGTCGAAGGATATGTCCGAGTGTGCTTCCGAGGTAGCAGAACCCTCGCCAGGGCCATCTGGTACCTCAGAGCAACAAGTACTAGGCGACGTGGACGACAAACCATTGGAAGACTTGGATGAGAAACAGTGGCCATCGATTAATGATCTGAATACTCGATTAAGACGAGTGATTACTACGTATCAAAGAAATTATCGCAAGGAAGAATTGAAACTGGCTCAGAAAGCAAAGGTAAGAAAGATTCCGTAATAATTTTACCGTATTTCACAGCATCTTGTTTGATAAAATACCTCTTCATGTTTTTCACAGAAATTACACAAGATACATTTATTTATTTATTTATTTTGTACTTTTCATGCAGAGGTATAATCTATGTGTATCTATTTACAGTAATTTCATTTTTATTATTGATGAAAACTTACTCTACAGCTCCTAAGTATGTGCTTGCTACCAAATAATGTTGTAGTTTAATTGTGTAATTCTATCTATTATTTATTTATTAAATTATTTTTGCTGAAAAGAATAATTTTTGCAGTATGTGTACAATGTAGACTATCGTGCATGCATCATAATTCATTGATACATTTTCTTGATAAAATATTACATATAATATATGAATGCCAATTAGTACATTAGAGAGTGAATTGTAGAACATATGTTAAAAAGTTGAAGATATTTATGACATACCTATATATAACTGAGTTAAAAGTACAATTATAAATCTAGTCTCAATAAAATAATTTCGCGAACATTTCACTCTTAAATATTCTTATAATTTAATTATTTCTTTTCAATTTGTCAGAAATACTCTTAATAGTAATTACGCTGGAAATCGTATTTTGATTCAGTCTGAAAAATATTTTCAGAATTGTTGTTTTTCTCACTAAATATGCCCATGTTATAGAAAAAAAGTCATATTTCGTCAATCAGTCAATTTCATCACCAATTTTCACTATATTATATACATATCTAGCTATCAGTTGACCTAGTCTTGTTTGTTGAAGACGATTTTTGCATACATTAGTTTAGGAAGCGAGTTGTGTTATGTTGATGCATCGTATGTATGTACGTATGTTGTGTATGTTGTATGTATATCGTAGCCCCCTGAATCCGTACCACCAACACTGCCCTCGCCCCTGTCCGCCTTGACCCAAGTGTCACAGCAGCTCGACATACGCGACCAGGCAACCGCGAATTCATTGGCTGCCATGCAAGGATGGGGAGACTTGCAACAACTCGCTGCCCTATATATATTGGTTAGTATTCTCTCACTATCACACACTGTACTATGTTGTACATATACACGTACACTATATCACTACATATGTATGTATAACCGTAACCATATACATATTACATATACATGTATAACAAATTGTAGTTACATCTATCTATCTATCTATCTGTCTATCTGTTTATCTTTAATAACTGTACATATTATATGCAATATGTAACGTGTATCATTATCCGTACACACTTTTATCACACACGTTCCATTATCATTGCTCTAGTGTGATGTGTGCTTTATTTTCTATTTCTGTTGCTGTTTCATGTTATGCTGGTGTTTATGTATATGGTGTACTATTTGATTAGTTGTTATTTTGATCTTTTTTAAATATAATATATAACTGGTAATCTACATTGTTGTTGGTTAAGGTTTAGATTTAAATAAATTAGTTTGTCCAGAAAGCTCTTCTATTATAATTTAATATAGCAAAATTAATGATGTTCAAATATATGTTGTATTTATTTCTTTTATTACGATTATTTGAGTGGTTACAGGAATGTAGTATATTAAATAATTTCAATATAGTCTCATAAACTATATTACATGTCAAATGAATTTCGTACATATCAACACATAATATTATTATTTAAAAACAGTTACACTTTGAAACTGTAATAAATGTAAAACATTTCGTAACCTATTGGATTGTAACAAATATTCTTAAATATGATATAAAAGATAGAATCAAATCAGTTCCAAACTTTTAACTAACCTGTTCACACATAAGGAATAGTATCAAAACATACACACTAGGTAACGGGAAATAAGTGATTGCTTTACTTCAATTATATTGCATTTTTATGTACAAACGGTATCATTAATAATAAATAAATGTGATATGGACACCATACGAATTTATCACATACATATACAGTAATCCCTCCATTTTCGCGGATAATTGGAGTAAACGAAGCCGTATGCTTAACCCTTAACAATTTTAAATTTCTGCATCTGGTATATAGTTAATTATTTAAAAATGTTTCAATCGTGTTAAAATGAATGGAGAGGGATTATTGTATTTCACGAATTTCTTGATTAAAAATGTACGCTGTTATCAAGAATTTTAATGCTATGAAATTTTCAATTGGCACATCTGACATTTCAAATGAGTCCGGATTTACAATTATAACCTAAATCTAATTAGCTTTATTCAAAAAATTTTAAGTATGAAGTTTCAATACTTTAATCTATACTCGTTTTTGAGATATTCGATATACAGCCAGACATCCATCCATCTATACAATATCATACTGTGTATAAGATAGTAAAAACGAAATATACATACATCCTTTCAATACTGATAAAAAATTTATTAACTTTTTTGTATAAGCATTATTTAAAATAATATTATACATTGAATATTTTGTGTGAATCAGTTTAATGTCTTAGCTTAAGCAGTATCGGAAATGTGTTGTTTTGTGTTCGTTATGTGGTGATAGCATACTAACCTCTTGCTTATTTTGAATAATATGTGAAATAATATTGAACTTATTCCAGAAGATGGATAAACAGCGCGAGAAAATGGAACAAGCAGTAAAAGACAGAGAACGCAGTCGTGCAGAAAGTATACAAAGAAAATGGACCAAACGAGAGGAATCTGACTTTTTCCGAGTTGTATCGTCATACGGTATCGATTTCGATCGTAAGAAAAAGTCCTATGATTGGACAAAATTTAAAATTCTCGCAAAACTCGAAAAGAAATCTGATGAGATGTTAACAGAATATTATAAGAACTTTATCATTATGTGCAAGAAACAATGTGGAATAAAAGCAGATGATGATTTGTATGATCCGACTATTGAACAGATTAGTGAAGACAAGGCGAAGAGAACGCTGGATAGAATTGAATTACTGAGTAAGATTCGTGAAGATATCATTATGCATCCACAGTTGGAGGAAAGGCTGAAACTGTGTCAGATATCTGCAGATGTGCCCGAATGGTGGGTGCCTGGAAAGCACGACAAGGATTTGCTAATTGGAGTTGCTAAGTAAGTATTGTCTCTTTTATGCCGTGTTATACCTTTGGACAAAAATTATGGTAGAAGATCTATGTATGTATTTTTAAGTAGGAACGGTGATTGTGAAGTTAGTGTTTTATTCTGAATCGTGTGATAATAAAATCCACGTCAAATATTAGCAACCTACATACATGGAGTGTTAGAAGAAAAACCAGAACATAGTATTTTACGTGCGAATGTTTTCCCCCAATGTATTTTAGAGTACAAAATGTAAAGTAAAAAGTTGCCTAAAATTAAATATTGTGTATGGCGCTATAATTATTACTGAAATGGTTTTGTGCATCAAATAAATTAATTTTGAAATATAATATCTTGCTGATATTTTACAACTAAACATAACTGCTCCGATTATGTATTGTTATGAGAAAATAGAGTTCTGTATATTGCGTTGTTTATTAATTATTTAATGTTTTTTTTTGTAGACACGGTCTCGCTCGAACCGATTATCATATATTAAATGATCCAGAACTATCATTTCAAGAAGTACTTAAAAAACAATGTGTTAACGAATCAGTTGAAAGTAAAGATGCCATTAAACTTGAAAGCCACGAAGATATACTCAAGTTTGATAAGAATGAGATACTTGTTAAACTTGAGAAAGGCGAAGGTACACTTAAAATCGAGAAAGTCGGTGTGAAGAAGGAACCAGAGGAAAGTAAAAAAGAAAAGGAAAAAACCGACACGGACCAGATAGAACTAACTTTAATAAAGGGCGAAAACAAATGTGAAGATGAACCTGAAACATCAAAGAAAGAGGATAAGAAAGATGACGTTGAGGAAGCAAATCTGCCAGAAATGAAAATGGAAGAAACAAATGAAGATATCGAAAAAGAAAAATTAACAGAGGAAACTGAAACAAATAAAGAGGAAGAAGATTCGACTGAGAAACCTGAAGAAAGTAGTAAAGTTATAGAAGAGGAACAATCCGAAGTTGAAAAATCTATTCCTGAAGAACATAAATCTGACATGGAAGTTGAGAAACCAGAAACAACTGTAGAAGAAACCGTTGAAACCCCAGAAACTATCGAAACTGTTACACCAACAGCCGTAGTCAGTGAAACCATAACAGAAAATAAATCATCGACCGATGTAGATAAACCGGAGATAAGCGAAACTGATGAAAAAGTTGAGAAATCAAAACCAGTGGATTTGGAGAGAGAAACAGATGTTACGAAACAAGCTGCCGAACTAAAAGCAATGTTTCCAGACTTAGAAGTGATTCAGCCTCTTTCAAGATTATCCCAGATCGATACTTTTGTTTTGAGAGATCGTCAGGGATCTGGCGCTTTAGATTTCTCGGAAACCACTGTTGCACAACTGTTTAATAGTGCAGTCAAGTGGCCAAAAGAACACGCAATTCAAATGCGATTACAGCATATATGTCATGCAGTGGAACATAACGAGTGGCCGGTTTCTAAGAATTACACAGCTTATACGGCCGGTATTGGTCCAGAATATGATCTTAATATTCATGAAACACCAAATGCGACCCCCAAACGTGACACTTCAACACCCATGTCAGTTTCAGAAGGATCCGAAGTAATCACGATAACCACAGATCATTGTATACCACGAATTAACTCAAACAAGAAACGGAAGCGACATATTGCCATTGATGTTGAAACTGAAAGAGCCAAACTGCATGCATTGTTGAATAGTGCACATGTAAATCAATTGACTAATCCAATGGGTAAGTCAACCCCTTCCTGGGACAACGATGACTCGGAGGAGTCGAGAAGATCAACACCAGTTGCTCAGAATATGCTACAACCACCGCCAGCACATCAGAATACACCCAGAGTGCTTTCTATGCCGTACGATTTGAAATATCATATGCCTAGTAAACCGGGCACTTCTACTGTTATTCCTGGAACATCAAGTACACTGACGCCAATAGATTTATCATCTGGGTATGTATGACTGTTTATAATAATAATATTTTTATTTGAAAGATAATATGTTTAGTTGTACATTTAGTAAAAAATAGCATAGTAAAATCCATAATCAAATAACCGGTTATCTGGTTATATAGAATTGGTTCTAGAAACGATTACTTGATTCTTGAGGTCGAATATCTGGAATATTACAAATTACAGAATGTTTCATAACAAAATATTAACAAATGTTTAAACATATAAGTGTAGTTTCCATTTGTGCATTACACTTTCGATAAAATTACACATGATCTCATTATTTCATAGTATATTTTGCATTACACAATATAAATACGAGAAATCATCATCTGTTACACTAATCGCTTGAAAATAGTATTGGAATTCATAAGTTCATATACGTATTGTAATATCATCACACTCTATTTTGTAGACTTCCCAAGATGAATACACCCGACATACCAAAGGCAACCAATCAAGACATACAAAATGAAGTTCAAGATTTCTCCATGCCGTCTAAGAAACAGACGAATCCGAGTAGCAGTAAAGGCAAGTTGGACGACATGCTTAACAAACTTAAGAAAAGAAATAATTGTGTAAGTATTCTACTTCACATACATTAATAATTATCTTGCCGGTGTTCAATAAATTATTTTTCTAGCCGGTTGAAGAACCTGTAATTGGCAAAGAAAAGAAACGCCGCAAATTAGACGAAATCGTACTTGGTCTATCAGCTGCAAAAGAACAATCTTTGTTCCCCGAGTCCAGTTCAAAGAAACAACCGGTCACTCCTAGTGTAACGGTGACACCCACATGTGCACCGATCAGCTCATCACATACACCCACACAGAAGCCATTTACGATCACGGTGACATCAGTACCGTCACCAGCACCTGCCACATCCAAAAGCAGTGTCCTACAATCGGTCGTTCCGCCGTTGTCTTCGTCCATTGCTAAGGACAGCTTCACAAGTTTCCTTGCTCAAGCAGAACAACAGAATTTGCTGCTAAAGAAACAACAACAGCAGCAACAACGAAAGAGTTACGAAGCGATGATCGCCGATATTAACAAGGTCGCCGATTTCTCGTCCAAAGTAAATTCATATTCGCATGAGGCGAAGGTAAATAAATGGCTTGCCGAACAGCAGAATTCCGTCGTACCAGAGCAGCCACTGTCCGCGGACTATTTGACGGCAGCAGCGGCATCAAGGAGGCGACGTCCACGTGTCGATCCGTCGTTACTGGACTGGAAAAAGTTGACTGGTGAGGAACACGTGCCGGTGATGAACCGGCTGACCGGTAAGAAATTTACCGGTACTAAAGCACCGCAACTTAAACGTCTAGGACAATGGCTTATAGAGAATCCATTGTTTGATGTAGATCCGAAGTGGGCCGAGTTGGTTAAAGAGCGCGGCAATCTGACGCATGATCTACAGAAACGTCTGCCAATGGTCGGTGGCAGCGGAGGCAACAGTAAGAAGGGACCGGGCCGACCTCCACTACTGGCTAGTCCTACCGGCACCAACAACACGCCGCCCGTCAGTTCAGCAGCAGCCGCCGCCGCAGCAAATCTAGCGGCCGCCACATCATCCATGGCATCGACGTTACCGTTTCCGTCCCTCGCCACCTCGGGCCTCGGTGGTTTGAACAGCAGTCTGCTCTCCAGTCTGTCTCTCGGCCAATTCGATCCAAAGACAAATCCGCTGTTACTGCCATTCGGTGGTATGTCGAACATGAACGCTTTGAACAGTATGGGCGGGCTAGGTAGTCTTGGCAACATGAACTTGTTTGCTAATCTTGCTGGTCTCGGTATCCCGGGCCTAACAGGTATGGATGCCGCTGGTCTTGCGGCGGCAGCAGCAGCGTCAGTCACTGACACTGGTCAAGTATCTACTAGTGCCGGTGCTGTAGCTTCTTCTAGCTCAGGTTCTGGAAAAAGCAAATCTCGTAAACCATCGGCAGACAGTCACGGAGGTGGCGGAAACGGAGGATCTTCTAGTAAACCACCGTCTTCGTCGTCAGCATCATCAAGCGGTAGCGGAGCTAATACACTGCCAACCACCTCACCGTTCCCCTTCTTCTTTCCAAATCCGAGTCTCCTCTATACACCGCTAGGTCTCGGTGGATTGAATCCATTTACACTGCAGCCAGGCATGTCATCCGCGTACGACAGTCTGGCGCAACAGTGCGGCCTACTGAACGGTACACTTGGTGCCGCGGCAGCAGCGGCGGCGGCCGCCGCAAGCAGCGCATCTCCGAATTCTTCGTCCAGAGGTAAGTCTGGCAGTGGCAGCAGTTCTCGAGGCGGATCATGTACTGCAACATCAGCAACCGGCACTTTAACCACGACTAGCATTGGCGGGAGCAGCAAACATCACCGTGGTAGCAGTAGCAGAGACGCGGCAGCGGTTGCGGCGGCTGCCGCAGCTGCTGCAGCCGCACCACTTCAACAATTATTGTTACCTCACGACGCACATCTGTTAGAAAGCATTAGTAGGGTGGCAGGGTCATTGGATGTTACTAAACGTAAGGACGACAAGAAAGATGAGAAACGGAAAAATTTAGAGAGCTTAAGTCGAGCCGGTCTTTTGCCAGATTTTCCAACACCTGACAAATTGAAAGTAAGCAAACGAGATTTTCTCAGCGCCAGCCCAGCAGAACTAAGCAAATTCATGGAATTACCAGGCTCATCGAAACGATCTCGAGAACAAGAAATGAAAGAAGCGCTTGAACAATTAAGTAAAACCCCAGCGGAATTTATTACTCGGACGCTAGTGTCAGAGGAGCAAAGAACTTCGAATAAACGACCTAGAGAATTAAAGGACACGCTAGAGAGTCTTACAAAAGATGACATAGAGCAACCGTTACCACCGACGAAGAAAATGAAGGAGTCCTCGTTGTCATTAGAAAATTTACTAGTTCCTGCAACGTCTAGTGCGAGCAGTGGGACTGTGGGGGCACCGAATATAGAGACAGGTGGAGTGGACATAGAAGCCCTACTTACACCGTCCACTGTTGTAAAAGGTCCAGCGAGTGTGGACACAGAGGACAAACCTGCATCACAGAGTACCGAGAACATGAGTTCATGTGAGGAGATAGCAGATGAACCGAAGACTTGTCCTCTTAGTGGTGCGTCGCCGGGGGCCGCGAGCAAGGATCAAGACGGGTCGGAGAGTGGTGAGAGTGGAACCGCTGGCAAGGGCAAAAGTCTAGCTGGCAGGAGAACCCGTGGCAAACGTAAGTCAGGCGAAATGGACCACGAAGCACCTATCATAGAGCGGAAGAATCTTCGGTCAAGTGCTGGTCGGGCCGCGGCAGCAGCTGCGGCACGTGTGGCCGCCGAGCAAGCTGCCGCTAAGCAGCAAGAGGCTGCCGCGGCGGCAGCAGCAGCAGCAGTAGCGCCGGCCTCAGATAGTGGAGCTGAGGCTGGCGGTGGCAGTAGCCAGGAAGAATGTCCAAGTGGTGACGCGTAATCATGAAACTCATGTCCTAGCCAGCGAGCATTTGCACAGGGATCGTAACACAATAGTATTCATTTAATTTTGTATTTGATTTCTTTCCTATCTGTGCATTCTGTGATAGTATTTGTGAACCACTGTGGAATATGTGTGCGTTCGGAATGTGTTATGTGTATGTGGAGTTGATGCGTACTGGGACATTTTCTAAACCAGTGACTTTTGCTTCTTAACGACCGACCGACGTGTGGGGTGTCTTATATGGGTCAAATTAATTACCTAATAAGTTCCGTACGACGTAACACAGAAGACTTGCGTGAGACTACGCTTGCTGTTTGTGACCGGACCGAACGATCGTCGATCGTGTTCTTTGGGTCAACGATAATGTCATCTAATAAAACTACGCTTGCAATGGTGATTTCCATTTCGTTTTTAAACAATGCACATTAAAAACATGTATGAGCAAAGTATAATAATAATCGGTTAATTTTTGCGTGACTAAGTATTTTATCAGTGGAATGACAAATACATGTAATCATGCTATTTATAATAATAATCTAGTACGATTTAGATTTACAAACTAAATATCTTCTTTGGAGTATTGAGTTGTCAGGAGTGAGCCAATTTTATGTTAGCCGACGGTTGTAAATATTTTTTTCCGATGGTTGCCGTAGTTCAGAAAAAAGTAAATGTTGAGATGAATAGGTGTGGATATATGATGAAGAAAGTGCAGAATTTGGGAAAAGAAAGATTATTTACAAAAAAAAGTGAAGATGTATATAGTTCAAAATAGTATTTCTTTGAATAATTTGTTGATTGAGCAAGAATGGATGGATGGCTACGTTTGTATCTATAATGAAATAAGATCTATCCCGTCAAAAAATGGTGTCACTCACACACATGAGAATCTGTTTGACTGAATATATTTATGGTTATGTATTTAGATTTTACATGGACGCTCGATTTTTCATGAAAGATTCCATTTAAACTGGTGAACGGAATGTCCTTATACGTATTTATTATGAATCTGCATTTACAAAGCATAGAAATATGCATGTGTGCATGCATACATTCATGGCGGCCGCCATGTTTGTAAAACAGTGTCTCCAGTCCCTGGAGTCTAGGGTCTAGCCTAGACGATATGGAGACATGTACATGTCGAATCATCGAGTCAACATAAGTAATAAATTTTTATTTTAGATCTGGAAGTCTGTATTGTCATTTATATTTATCATGTATACACGTATATCTAGCTTAACATTATGTGGTAGCTCTCTTATTTTTAATTGTTACAATGTTCATATAGAATAATTAAATGATACATAAAGAATCATTTAAATATGTTGCTTGAAATTGAACTAATTCATTACCTACTATTTCCATCTTCCATTTCCCAAATCATGTAAGTTACATTCTGTCAATTACGTATATAATTAAACTTATTTTTTTATTAAGATTATTATAAAATCATACATTTACATATATCACAAGATTATAATTTCAATGTTTTAGTATTACCGAATGAAAGGACACAATTTGAATTAATTTTTTTCATACTTAGAAACAATTTTTGGACCATGTAGATACTTATTTTGTTTCCACTTAATCTTTAATGCTCCCCACCGACTTTGAGAAACTCTGCCGTATAGGAAATAAATAATAAAACAAAACCAATTTATTTATACATAAACTTTATTTTAAAGAATAATAAATACATTTTATGTACATTATTTAGAAATAACGAGGAAAGAAAAACTAGCTATTCTAGAATTTTATTAATTATAATCAAATAATTTATAAAAGCGTGAATTTATGTCGAGTGCAAGTTGTTTAGACATGTTAACATCGTTATAAATAACTTATTTCTAGTGAATAGATCTACATATATAAATATTAAATTTCAATATAACTAAAAATATGGAATACAGTTATGGCGAAATGGGATAGCATGAATAACTTAGTTATTAATTTATATAATAAGTTAAATTGTCCATAAAATAGCATCTACGTTTGTGATTTCCGTTAGAAAAATATTGCATAATATTGTCTGAAAAAACTTGTATTCGGGTTTATGTAGTAATATTTCAATGTACATATAATTAAGTAAAATATAATTGATTTATTTCTTTAAATTAATCTGAGAATTTTGTTCATGTTATGTTCAATGAAAATTTTTATAATACATTACTTTTAATTATAAACAAAAAAGTTATTTATGGTCGTCCATTTCGCTAAATAAGTACTGAGGTTTTTGCAAAAAGGCCCGATATTAGCGCACCTTTAACGGTGATTTAATCTTTAACAATTCACATATTTTTATTAAATGGGGTAAATACCTTTATTTCTCCTGAACATTTAATTTCTTTTCCTCTAAATATTTCAAGATATGCGCCACTAATTATTTTTTCTTTAAATGGCATTACACATACACGTATATTTTACCATATTTTTATTGAGATTTGTTACAAACTAATTGTAGAATATAATAAATAAAGCATATATTACATTATCCCTGTGTTCTGCCTTATACTTAAACTGTTGTTAAACATTAAACGAAAAAAATTAAAAACAGGTGAAATCATGTTATTTTGGGGTTGTTTATATTATTACCCTATTAATCATAAAGGAAGGTAGGTTCTTAAATATCCTTATAAGGATATATGGAAAAAAATGTACATATATGGACAGAAATATATAACCTTATAAGGATATTCCAAAACTTAAAGTCTAAAATTTAGTCCAAACTATTCTATTTGAGAAAGAAAAAAAGTTTTTCGCCCCATTTAATAATAAATGTTCACGTTTGACCTGGACATTGTTTTATTATTATACAGATAACAAAAACAAAAAAATAGGTGATTTTTAGAGGCAGGGCCAATATTGTATGGAGAGAAATTATTTTCAGGATAAAAGTTGAAAGGAGCAAATTTAGGTCGAATGAGATGTGGTTTTGACATTAATCAAAAGAATTCCTTGAAACTGGAAAAGAATTTAAAAAAATAAGCCCAGGTCAAACTAGAAAAGCCCACGGATGTACGGTTTGTTAACTTATATATTAAGCCTCTTTGTAAAACACTCTGTATGCTTATTCTCTCATTTAAACCATCGATAAATTATAATGGAAAGTTAAATAGTAAAATTTGCTTATATGAACATTTAAAAAGAGTCAAACGAAATACAGCGTTAAAATCGGTTGTGTTTGTGAGAACCGTGATTTTAATGCTGTTTTTTACTTGACACTCAGCGTAAATAAACTGTCTACCATATATAGTTCTCTGTTTGTGGGGCTCTCATTACTCCGACACCGCCACCTAGTCGTCTGTAATTCATTGCCCCACATAGACGCCACTGATTCTGTTCTGGATCGTATACTTCTATGGTTTTCAAATATGCCGTACCATCGAAACCACCTACAGCATACAGTTGCCCGTTGACAACGGCTAGTCCAACCTGATATAATCAAATATTAATAATTACCATGGACGAACGTAAGTACATACATACATACATCGTGATGGACAAAATGTGTACACCAATATTTATCTTTCTCTCACGAATATGTGGCAGTATGTTTATTATCTCAAAAACGAATACAGATAGAGAAATGAAACTTCATATTTAAAAATTTATTAAATAGACGAAGAACTGATTCGATATTTAATACTGTTTTATATGAATGTATTATTATTCAATATTCGGTATTTGAAAAAATTTATATATAATATATTAGAACTAAAAATGAAAGTAACACCGCTGTGAAAACATTGAAACATACCCCACTTCTGCGCGATGTCATCGCCACTATTGGACTCCATGAATTTGTATGTGGATTATATCGTTCTGCGCTAGAGAGCTCCATACAGTCATCTCTTCCACCCACGGCATATATCAAATTATTGAATACAGCACAACCTAGATGTTTTCGTCTTGTGGACATGGGACTAACGGGTGTCCATTTATTCTGCCGTGGATCATAGCGTTCGACTGTATTCAATGGTGACTGTCCATCTGATCCACCAATTGCATACAGATAGCCACCAAGCACTGCTACAGCTACACCTAAACGTCTGGTTGTCATTGGTGCCACTTTGCTCCATTTATTTTCTTTAGGATCGTATCTCTCTACATGGTTCAAACATTGGACACCGTCCTGACCACCGACAGCATAGAGCAAATTGTCGAGCACCGCAACACCGACGCTAGTACGACATGAAGTTGTTGGAGCCACGTCACAGGACCACTGATTTGTTTGTGGATCGTATCTAAAACAAATTTTTATAAATACATTTTGCTAATAATTATCCTGTGAAATTTCGGAGCAGATGTCACTTGCTAAGGCCGTAGAGCATTTAGAAGATTATAATTAAACTTGACTATTTTTTTTGGGACATTCAATACGTATTCAAGGGATTGAAACCGTGAATTTTGAGCAATATCTCGCAAAAGATTTTTTCATGCTTCCTATACAAATATAAAAGTACAAAGTATATACACATAGGTACATACCGTTCTATACTGTTCAAATATGACTGACCGTCATGGCCACCTACTGCATATAGCAGATCATTAAGCACAGCTACGCCGACTCCGCATCTCCGTTTGCTCATTGGTGCTACCATCTTCCAGTCCACTGTCTGCGGATCAAATCGTTCGACAGAGGCGATAGCATCACCGCTACACCAGCCGCCTACGGCGAACAACACTTCTCCACGTCTGGTTGGTTTGCGTGGTCTCGTCCGGGGTCCCTGCATCAATGGCCGCTCCTGAGGTAACAATAAATAATTCTTTGCTTCATCCACAAGATCTCGACATGACTCATCTGATCGTACAAGCAAATCTGAACCAACAGTTCCAACCAAGAACTTTGGACTTAACAATGGTAAGCGTACATGTTGCAGTACTTGTGCCAAGTGTTGCCTGCGCTCTGACACGTTGTATTTTACCCAAGACATCACGGCACTGAAAACTTGTTCTTCTGTGCGCACATTCAGTTCATCACTTGATATTATATCCACTAATTGGCCTACAGGTAACAACAGAAACTCTTCACTCTCCATCACATCTTGGAAATTGTGCTGTGTGAATTTATCAGCTATTCTAAGCAGCTCGCGACATGAATGCGTATCGGCAAATGCACGAATACCCAGACAGTTGGATGGATCGAGCTGCCTCTTTAAGAATTCGCAACAAATATCCTGGATCTCTGCGAGCTGAAGTAAACATGCTGCTGGTAACAGCGTTTGCACATTTGACTCTTCCACGACTATGTGTGAAGTATAACAAAAATCGATTAACAGATCCATAGCCACTTCATCAATGTCACGAATGGTGACCTCTGTTTGCCGTGATTCCGCCAGTTCGCCTGTAAACATGGCCCGGAAATACGGACTACAGGCTGATAAAATAACCCGATGTGCAAATATTTTACGTGTGCCAACATTAAGGACGACATCGCATAATTCGCGATGTCGTCGCAGAACGTTCAGTTCGGTGAGTGTACCGCGAGGATGTTTCTCCGAAGTATGTGACAGACGTGCAGGTGATGGTGGCCTCTCCCCTATGACCATTTCTCCCATCCTGCTGCTACCCCGCTGATGCGAGGCCAGATGGAGTCGCAGCGGAGGGGAGGCCCAACCCCACACGGAGTCAATCTAAAATGTTACACGATTAAATAAACAATTAACTATTTATTCAATAACTGTCACATATACTAATGTACAACTTACCTTTGATGTATTGTTTGACAGCTTTTATAAAAAAAATCTCATATACGTTTGAAATTCTAAAAGAAACTTTGATTACTCACATTAATATTTATTAATACAAAATCCAAATAAGCAAGCCAGGAAAATAGTATTTTGTCATATTTGTAACTAAATTTTGCAAACATTAATGTCATAAAATCCCAAGTATAACAGAAAAATTGAGTTAAATATTTCTGGGTTTTTTGTTAAAAGGAGATACTAAAACTGTAGTTCTATGATATAAATAATTTATTAGAAATATACAAAATATATGAAATAAAATTAAAATATGTTGAATAATGTGCAGTCATAATTTTATCTTATTTATAATGTTATCAACATATAAATAACAGAAAAAATTTAATATTAATAAGTAGTAGTGTTTATTAAATTATAATTTCCATTAATTATTATGGAAAATAATTAATTTTTAAAATATACCATTTTCCCATTGATTTTGTAAAGACAACTAACTTCATGTGTTAGGAGTATATTATGTACTTCCTTGTTCTGTTACGGCTCTGTCAAGCTGAGTATAGCCCGAAGTTGTAGTTGTAAAGTTACATCTGTCATTTGACAAGTGATCAATTTGTTACAATAAATTATGGTATTATATTGAATTTATAATTGATTACTGTTGCTTAAAGTATAAACATTTCATTACAGTCGTTCTCGGAGAAAATTGCGTCACTTATGGCACGACCAGGACAAGATCCTGTCGCTAAAGATGATGTTCCATTGTGGTTGAAATATGCTGGCAGGGGGTTGGGAACTGTTGGCAGTTTTAGTCAGTATTAAATATATTGATTGAATAAGTATAAGTGTGTGTATGGTAATTATTTTCTATTAATTACAGTTGCAATCTTTCTGGGAGTATGGAACTGTGTGAGCGTAATATTTGGACATATGGCCTGTCTTGTTAGCGGAATGTGGCAAATGGTTGCTGGATTTCTGGTTATCGTTTGCGAAGCTCCGTGTTGCTGCCTATTTGTAGATTTCGTCCAGAATTTGAGTGAGTGGGTTGATAAACGTCCGTATTGGAATAGAGCGGCCGCATATGTTGTGTAAGTATCGCCCATTTAACTTGTTTACACTGGTATTTTGATACCTTATCGTTTATTTCAATATAAATATGTTTACAAAATTTCTGTTAATGTAATGAGACTAAGTAATTATATGATTCTTATATGACTGTTTGTATTGTATTATAGGTTGGCAGTTCCAGCGATTATTTTATGTCCATCGTTGAACAGCATATTTGGAAGTGGATTAATATTTATCACAGGTGTTTTGTATGGCATGATGGCGCTCGGCCGAAAGTAAGTACTATTGTTTTAGTTTATCTTGTCTTAGTTATCACTGATGTGTGTTATCTAATCTAAACAAATAACGATTATGACGTGGGTGCTTGCTTTTAAAATACACTAATACGTATACTGTGGTGTGGTTTCGCGTGTTTATGGCCATCCTCAGGGGCTCTAGACAGGATATGGCTGCTATGGCCTCGCCACAAGCGGTCAACTCTCCGAGTGGTATGGGTCCTACTACTGATCATCATGCCACGCTCATGGAGGACCCAGATGTGTGGCGTCCAACCTAAATATAATTCTAACCCATCCATGTCAGGCAAATTGCTTATTCACAATATATGCTTGTTATCTTCTTTCATTTTCATTTTCTGCTTGTCGTATTCTCTTCTACACATTGTGTCTTAAGATGTTTGCTGTGCATGTTGTTTGGTTTTTAATTTTTCCTGATATGCTGTGTAGGTACATATTTAAATGAATGTTGTTAGCAATAGAGAGCTTCGGAATTGAATCAGCCTGTATTTAAAATAGCTACAAAAACATTGCGTAATTACTTCTAAAATAACAAATAATGACTGAATAATAATAGCGTAAATAATTCCGGATTTATTAATTAATTATTTCTCAAAAATACAGTTGTATGTGTCAATAGTAAACTAACACAGAGATTGTGAAAATGCACATTACAATACCGTAAAGTCGTATACAAAATAATATCACATAAAATATGGATAATTAGTATATAAGAATCTATCATGGGATTCGTTATAAATACTTACAAATTTGGTATCGAACATATCTGAATAAGTCAAAAGCGTTAACCACTTCAGTAGGAATTAATAATAACAAATATATGTATAGCCACAATATGTGTATGTCGTAATCTCTTGGTAATCTGGACACTTTAATTTTGTATATTAATTTTTAATTTGTTACCGTCTTTTTAAAGTAAAATTGCCTACTAATTTTCAAATTGTCGCCCACTTCTCAACCATATTTAACTTCCGAAATTTAAAAAACATGTTTTATTAATAACTTAATTCGAAGTTGACTATATTTTTATTAATATTTTATATTGATTCCTGGATTGATAAGTACGCAATATGAACATGTCCACAAAAATGGTCAATAGTACTTGATTACATTGTAATGATAGCTTGTTGTGTTGTGTGCTATAACATTTTCTCAATAAATCTACTTGTATGATAACCCCTGATCTACTGCATACTGTAACTTGTGTATAAATATGTAATTATTTGCTGGTGTTTGTTCGCATTTCCCAGAATCCATCATTTGTATATTTGAAATACGGTTTTTTGTTTGTAGAAATTTTTGCTGTTAGCCGTACTAGCAAAGCATGCTGGTTTATTAGGTTTATTTGGTAATCTTCTTGTATATATGGTACATATGTAATGATGACTGATGACATATACACTGATGAAGAGAGATATTTTTCATTTTCCTATTTAGTTACTTTGTAGTAGCAGTTAGATGTGCGGTCCGCACATTAAGCTTGAATTGTGACTGAGTTAAGTTGTGTATATTTTTGCAGAGCGACAGCGGAGGAGATGATGGCAGCTGCGACAACAGATCCAGCAAATAGTGCACCACCATCGTCGAATCCAATGGGCCCACAAAAACTATCACAGCGTTCAACGCTTGTTGATAACGCTCAACCAATGAGTTTCACTGGACTTCCCCATTTCGACAGTAACGTATAAATAAATAAAACATTCAATACACTATTCTTCCTGGTCCACAATGAGTTGTCATGATATTACAGTCTGAGTATATTTTATACATATGTATATTCATATTTTAATAATAGTACATTTCATTATTAGTATTGTCTTATGTGATTTATTAGAGACTTGTATAGTTTCAGAATTCCATTCATTCAATCAAATATACATATATACATA
>JAGJTL010000183.1:3564346-3589206 GCA_022063505.1 Calosoma granatense | reverse complement strand
TACAAGACATATTTATATTAATATGAGTTATCATTTTAATGAAATGAAATTATGTAATAAGTATCATAATTTAAATAGCCGGTGATGTTTCAGTAAATAGTAATACGTATGTTTTATAGTGTAAATGTAGTCTTTCTCTAATTGATTAAGTTTTGGTTGCTAAGTACGTATATCCAAATGTATTTCACATCACGTATGTGCGTGTGTAGATGTAAATAATTTGTATATTTGTAGGTTACATGAAGTCTGGTTTCCAGTTACAATACAACTGCTGAGTTTTAATGTACTAGTACATATTATAATTTATTTATCTAACCAGAATCGGTATACTTGAATATTATTGAAATCAACTCTCATGATAAGAGTATGATCGAAAGAGAACGTACATACGTCATGTGAAATCATTTTGTGAATATTATTATATTATGTACCCGTGAAATTACATATACATATTTAGTTTTATCTGACTTTTAAAATACGTGCGTATCGTCTGCACATGTGATATGCATTTAGGGATATATCAGTGCAATTGTATCTAACCTTCCATTTTATTTTCATACCATTATATTTATTATCGAAGGTTACATAAAAGACTGTATTATTTTATTTATTTTTTATTTTATCTTCTTTTTTCATTTGTCCTTCCCTTCCGCATTATAAATCGATTAGTAAAAATATTTACTGAATATTGAAATTGAGCAAATTGTAGATTTTGTGTTTTTATATGGATTCCTTGTCTATAGTGACCTGTAGGTAGTAATTAAATATAAGTAATCAGTTAAAATTTGGAACATATTGCCTATATGGAAAATAATATACAGCGTTGTGTACATAAAATTAAATTCATTGTGAATGCAAATCTTGTTTTTTGCTTATACATTAATAATGAAATTTATCAGTATAATATGTAATCATAAATAGTAATTATTAACAAACAAATTGTACCGAAACAGTAACGTTTAAATTTATTTTATTTTATTGGGTATTTAATGATTTATTTGCCAGGTTACAAAACTATGGAAAATTTAATGGATTTGCGGTAATTACTTAATTCAATGTAAACGATAGGGAAAACGCATGATGTGTGTGTATGTGTTCCACAAATGCAAATATTGATGTTGCATACATTCCAAGCTAATTAAATGAGATTTTTATTGTTCAGAATGGATTTTTGAAGTCGATTAGAATTTCAGATGAGAGTTAATTTGGCCAACCCTCTAAATACATAATGATAAAATTATATTTAGTTCACATACTTTAAACATGTATAGTATTTGACCATATCAATTAACAGTATACAAATAATTGTACAAAAATATGTTAAGTGTGTTTTTTCTTGTTATTTCAATAATCATTTATTATTGTAAAGAATTTCAAATCATAGTACGATATGCGCGTTATTTCGTTTTTCGAAAACAGTGTTAATTATAAAATATTTATACTGTAAAACAAACATCATCGATTATCACTGAATTTAGATGCGTTCATTTACAAGTAGTTAAATAAATAGATTTAGAAAAAATTCAATTAATATTTCCTCTCAAATATTTGTTGCATTGCTGTTTGAATAAATTCAGCATTTTTGACTCAATCCTCACCGTATTGAATGAGCAGTATTTTAATGAAAGATTAAAATAAACAATATGAAAACGAACTTATAGAGTTAACGACATTTAGATATTATCCGTCATTTCGTTTTGATGTTGTTCACTTTATAAAACCCCTGTTCATGCAATCCGGCTTTAATTCTAAAATTGATTTTATTTATAACTTAATAAAATCAGTAAAATAATAATAAAAAATAGATTTGATATACGTCATAAATTATAATATCATTCATGAAATATGAATCATTATAATTAAATTATNNNNATATTGAAAATAGAATATTAGTGCAGTACTTGTTTTGTTTTGTTAATATAGACACATTTAGGGAATCAAATAATTTGATGTAGCTATTTCTGCAAAAATTATATGATGTAATTAGATTTTAACATTGCTTCTAGTTTATGTGCGCAAATATGCTACTGACATTATACTTTTATTACAATTAAGTACATATATAAAAACAATCGCTATATCATTATATTATTAATTGTAATAAAAATAATAATAATAATTATTACAATACATGATGAATGTGTAATTTGATGTGAAAAATAAAATGTGTACATAGTTGGAATGGTTGTTTATTATATATACAAAGGTAATTGTACAGTTATTGTTCCGAAAAATATGTTATCAATGTGGCTCTTGCAAATATTATAGAAAAGAATATTTTATACTTTTATAAACACATTTTATACAATATGTGTAGAATATAAACATTTTCTTTTATTTCTAAAAATATTACTTAGTTGTAGTTATATACAAACAAGTACGTAGTCAAAATCAATTTAAAAGTAATTTTTATTATCGCGTTGAAATCAGATATTAAACGTATGGTACTTAAAATTTAAATCCTTAGGTTAAAATGTATTTAAAAGGTAATTAATTTTTTGCTGAAATTTAGTATAAAAGCCTGTGCATTAATCACTAAAGCATCACATATCACTTCAGCACTTCGGTGAAGTAGGCTCGATATTTGTATCAACATGAAACTTGTAAGTATTCTTCAAATTTGTTACTAAATATTTATGTGATCATGTACGAGTACATGTATTGTTGTATGAATGTTTCATTCGTTTTTTTAGTTCATTGTTCTGCTGTTGGCTGCCGTAGCGCTTGCTCTGCCCATTGAACAAGAGGTTCAAGCAGGTGTAATTCCTGTGCTTAAACGCGAAGAAGTGCGTGATGAACATGGGCAATACGCATTTGAATATTTGAGCGGAGATGGAACCAGCGTCAGTGAAGAAGGCAGTCTGAAACCAATTGAAGACGGACATGTTCTTGTTAAGAAGGGAACCATTAAATACGTCAGTCCCGAAGGAGAAAACATTGAACTGACTTACTATGCTGACGATACTGGTTTCTATCCGTCTGGTGCTCATCTGCCCAAGCCACCTAAATAAGATTTTAATTGTTAATGTTTTATAATTTTTGTTTAGAATATCAATTGTATCTGTTATAATGAAATAAAGTTATTTTGCATATATATAATGGCTATATAAATAACAAAAATAAATACAAAAATATAGTCCAAATTAAAACTATACAAATAAGTAACTTGTAAATATTTCAATTTTAAACATATTACATATTATTTTAAATTTTAAAATTAGGTAATATAGAAATCACACGATGAAAATAAAAATATTAATTGCTACAGATGCGGAATATGCTTGTGTAGAAAATGTGAATATATGCTGAACGTCAAATCTAAAAATAATAATAATGACTACTATTCACAGGTCGATACTAACAACACAGCTACTAAATTTATTACTAAGAAACCTGAGTATTACTTGTAGTAACTGTGTCAGTCTTAGTAGAAATATTTAGTGAATACAGATTTTTGTTTTTATAATTTATTTGTTAGTTTGAAGATTCTAATTTTGAATCTTTGCTTGCCTTAACTGTTACTCTACATTGTCATTCTACGTAAATGGTATAAGTTCAGGACAACAGGCACGATCTCCCCTATAGGATTTTTATCCTGGCTGAAAATATTTTTAAAACTGGCATATTTTAACTAATTTTTTTAAATTTTCGTTCCGGACTAAAGATTTTGCCATATACGCCTCCCCCTCTTGTCTCAATTTTGATATTCACAAATATGGAAACTCTAATAATGTAGGTATAATACTGAAAAAAACAGTCGAAATTACTGACTACATACTTTGATGACAGTTTTGGACGCTAGAATCCCATGACTAACCGCATCTAGAATTTAACTAATTACTACTTGTTCATGTTAAGCTGATCCCTATAAAATTATAATGAAAGCACATATAATATCCGATCTGCTAGCTAGATCTTAATAAAACTTTTCATCCAAGTCTGAGGGGAGAATCTGCATACAGCCTAAACATATTTTGCGAGCTGCGTCAGCCTAAAAGAAATTTAAATACTCTTATAAAATGCATTTTTTTCAAGCTAAAAATAAAATGTCACTCCTTAAGGGCTACACTTCAAAATTGGGGGGCGAACTGACCGAATGCAGGGTGTAAACCCTAACATCTACATTTTCTCCAAAATTTTGATTAATCTGAACAATTAGAAATCCGTATATATTTTAGACTGAATTAATTCTATTTAATATACCTATTAAGGTCACATTTTAATGCATTTGCATTGAGATATTTACAATACAAATGTACATATACGTATATTTTATTAGAAATAATATACATTTCCTAGATTATATGCATTATACGTGTTTTATATGCCTTGAAAAACGATTCAAAGTTTAGTCAAATAAATGTTTATTTTTTTCGAACTTTATGTATTTCATTGCGGAATATTATTAAACTACATACGTAATTAATACATAACATGATGATGTATATGTAATATAAAATAATTAGTATTGTAATTGCATGTAGTTATTTATGAATATTAAAAATCAATTATCAAATATTTTCTTTAGGCTAAGAAAATACCTGAAACCTGTTTAATTTTTCAACGAATTTTAGTATAAAGCCAGCATGAATGCTGCATGATGGTACAGTTATTGTTTAGTATTCAGAACAATAGAGTATTACAATGAAATACGTAAGTAAAAGAAATTATATAATTCGTTTAAATGCATAAATCCATTGCGGTAATAAATAAATACAGTCTATAGTTTTCTGTCATTCATATTTCATTACTTACTTACTCTTGCTTATATAATAAGTTTTAATCTGATTGTTTAATGATGATATTGCTTTTATAGTGCGTAGTCCTCGTATTAGCGTTTGCCGCTGTTGCACTCTCGTTGCCAGTCCAACAAGAAGAAGTCATTCCTGTGCTCAAACGCGAAGAAGTACGTGATGAACATGGACAGTACGTACTAGAGTATCTGAGCGGAGACGGTACTAGTGTCCGTGAAGAAGGATTTTTGAAACCGGGCGAAGAAGGCGATGTTCTGGTTAAGAAGGGAACCATCAAATACATAGCTCCTGATGGTCAAACAATTGAGCTGTCATATATTGCCGACGAGACTGGTTTCTATCCAAATGGCACACATTTACCTGTGTCCCCTCAATAAAATAATAACTGCATTTTGATTCTTCACATTCGAGTTGGATTTGTACATTTTTAATCAATAAATAATATTCTATAGTAACATTGTGAGTATCTATATTTAAAAGCAATCAAATTTTAACTAAAATAGTAATTAATTTTATCATATTACATTTTTAATAGGTACAGTACAAGCAATTATAATACGATACGAACGATACTTAAATTATCAGTGTAATTATTATTAATATTTCTGAAAACATTGCAGTATGCGATGAATCTTAATAACAATTTTGTACGACGAGTACCAAAATTTATCTTTCACAATTTTGAACATTTTGTTCAATTAAATGATGTTAATTCATTAGAAGTTGTAGAATATGTTACAGTTGTTGGTTGTTAGCAACAATTTTAGTCTCGTAGGTATTATGAAATTTTAAATTTTAAACAACTTTGCATTTTTTCCTCGGAAATTATTCGCTCTTTTACAAAATATCACGTAAAATGCTATGTTCTGATATTTTGCAGTGCAGTATTTCAATGACATATTTATATCTTTGGCCTTCGAATCAATATGATTTGTAAAGGTTCTCTATATGAACTTCAATTCAGAGATTTCAATGCGTGTAAACGAAAGTATACTTGGTGACAATACGTTGCCTGTTTATTTTAGAACAATTTTTACACTATGTATTTTCAAATTCTTATTGTCTAGTATATGGTCGAAAATCTTAGACTAGTTCAACTGATTTAAAATACTTACTAATTACATAATCTTATTAAATTGTGTGTACTTTTGCTAATTGTAATCTAACTTCTTGTAGTACAATAATTTAAAATATTTAAGATAACTTGAAGAATTCACGAAATATTGGTAAAATGTAATATTTTTGTGTTGAGAGTGACCGAGCCAAGTGTGTCTTACCGTCTCGCTGTATCTAAGAACCAGCAGTTAACGGTGTCTCTTATAAAGAATGGTCTTACGGCCGATATTCTTGCGTGTGTGTGAACGTAAATGTGAGTGGTACAGTTACTTTTACTTTGCCAATGGTATAGTATAGGTAGTGTGTACTTGGCCGTACAGTGCTATGCAACTATTCAAATATTTAACACTTTATTCAATAAAATGACAAAATAATTGTGTGTGTATGTGTAATAAGATCATATCTAAGGTTAGTTTGACTATTTAACTTTGTATTATAAGCTGAAGTCTGTGTGTTCTTGTAAGTAAAGGAATATGTCGTGCACAGTTGTGTGTGTGTGACAGATACACACACCGTAACCTTTTAAGTTATGTCAGTTTCCCACATAAGTATGTACCGACGTTTTCACAAGCTATTTCCGCAATTGTGTAACTGTTTTTCTCAGTGCAAAAGAAACTAGAATTTCTTTAGTTCTATGTATACGTACATGTTAGTTACTATTGCAAAATAAAATGTAATATAATATATGTTTTAAAACTATTGTTCCTGTACAGAAACAAATAAAGTAATATTAGAATATTGCGGAAGTAAATGCTTAAAAGAAAAATTTGCAACAAGCATAATAAATACTGAAACTACTGTTAACGAAAATCTGAATCTATATATTTATTTAGACATGAAAGCATATAGATGACTCATTTATTGAGAAATTGAATTTTTGATGATAGCAAAAACCTGTTCGACCTGCCAAATATGAATATAGTTATATAAAACTGAGTTTATTTTTAACAAAGTAAAAATGTACTCTTTTCCTTAAATATCGTGCAGTTTATTTATATTGTTATAGTACACATTAAAGTGTAACGTGCGAGTAATACACAGTAAAAACTTATTTAAATACTACTCATTCTAAGAAGAAAATCCATCATTATGGGAATGAATTTCTCTAATTACAATGCAGTTAGAGCAATTGTTATTATTACACGCTTATTAATTATTACACTAATTTATTTTGTACAGAAGAGAGTTTTTTAATCTTCTGCCATGAAGCAGGTTTCAATTAAGTGTGTTTCTTTAATTTTATAAATATATTGGCGGCATTAATTTAGTAAACAGGTATTTGTTATACAATAATATAATAGAAAAATTTAGCCCTGACTATATAAATTTAAAAATTATATTTTCAATTTTCAGGAAATGACAATGATACCATTGGTTTACAAAGTTATACTTTGGTTGCATATATTTGCCACAGTATTTGGCCAATTAATAAACAGAGCCCCACATTTTGTACCTGGAACGGGAGATCTGTCAAAATTTAGCCTTAGTGAAAATACGCTGGTTGGAACACCAGTATATCAGTTGAAAGGTAAATAAAATGTTTAATTGAAACTATATGTATTGATATTAATATTAATAATACAAAAAGTATAACGTTATTTTTTACTTAAGATATATTTCACAACTCTTTGATGTAACTGATTAATATTTCAGGGGTGGACCCAGAAAACGGTGCATTACATTATTCAATATCTGGGCAACATTTCACAGTAGACAGAAGTAGCGGAGTAGTTACACTTCGAGAACCTCTTGACAGGGAGACACAAGATCTGTTAGAAGTAATTATATCAATCACAGATGAAGGAATTGCAGGATCTGAGCCCAATACAGTTTCATTACGACGCGAGATTACTATATTAGATGAAAATGACAACACACCCGAGTTTCACAATAGACCTTATAGTGCTAATATATCAGAATCTTCACCAATTGGAACACAATTAGCCATATCCAATGACATCATTACGACTGATAAGGATGGCGGTGTTAATGGTGATGTTACTGTGTCGTGTTTCGTTGAGCCAAGCTTAATATATGTTGATGACGTGTGTGAGACGTTCAATGTTTGGACTGAAAAGGTACTTGAATGTTTTACTTCACATAATCTTTTATAAATCATAGTAATTATATGTTGCATTATAGAATATAAGTTGTTAAGGAAGCCTTGTGTGAACAGTTTCTATCTGATATTGCAGATAGCAGAAGGAACATTTCGAGCTCATATATCACTGACGAAACAATTAGATTTTGAAACAAGATCAGCTTATATAATGACACTGAAAGCGAGTGATGGTGCTTCTAGTCCGCTGACTGCATTTGCCAGTGTCGCCATCGACGTTTTGGATGTACAGGATCAGCCTCCAGTCTTTCTAAATTCACCATATTCCGCTACAGTTGCAGAAAATACTGCTCCGGTAAGAAATAATGTCTTTTTTGCTCTCTACGGTTTTAAATTAAATCTTTTCAATTTCATCAGGGAACGTCCATTATGACAATTAAAGCAAGGGATGGAGACACAGGAAATCCACGACAAATACTTTTAACATTAGAATCAGACGATCTTGGTTATTTTAAACTGGTCACTAAGAACCACAATGGAGAAGGTGTTTTAGAAACATCTGACGTTGCTTTAGATCGAGAGAACGAAAATATTTTGCAAAATGGAGGAATTTATACGTTTTCAGTGAAGGTAAGATGTGCACCAACCAAATTATTAGCTTGCTATTTTATATATTATACAATATGTATTTTAGGCTATAGAGCTAATAAATGACGAAGTCCCAGCAGAATTTACGACATCTTTAATTACAATAGTCATTACCGATGTAGATGATCAGATTCCAAAATTCAACAAAGAGGAATTCGAGATATATGTGTCTGAAGACATAACCAGGGATACTCATCTTCCAGGTCTAACAATGACCGTTACTGACGATGATTTAGGAGCAAACAGTCGTTATAATTTATCATTAGTGAATGTACAAAATAGCGAAGGCGTTTTTAGTGTATCTCCTACTCAAGGAGAAGGTCGGACACCTGTAGTTGTCAAAGTACTGGACACAAACAAACTTGATTACGACATAGATGATGTCTCAAAACGTACTTTAATCTTTGATGTGGTAGCTAGTGTAAAGAATAAGGCTGTAGCACGGTCTAGGGTTACAGTACATGTTCTAGACGCCAACGATCATAGTCCAGAATTTCCAAAAAGTAGTTACAGATTTCATGTTCCAGAAAACGCAGTAATTGGACATTATATTGCTAGTATAACAGCTACAGATAAAGATAGCAGTGATTTTGGAACACTTGCTTATACCTTGAGAGGCTTTGGGGCAGAAAATTTTGCTACTGATTTAAAAAGTGGTGGCTTGAAAGTTGCTAAGAATTTGGATTACGAAACACAGAAATCTTACAGTTTAACACTAGAAGCTAAGGATGGCGGTGGGAAAGTAACAAATGTGAATGTATTTGTGGAAGTGGATGATGTGAATGACAACAGTCCGATGTTTGAAAGCACGGAATATTCTAGAATCATACGGGATGGAGCTGTTAGTTTTGATCCTCAGTTTTTCGTAAGAGCATATGATATTGATGGACAAGAGCAAGGAGGTGGAAAAGTATTTTATTCTATTGAGTCTACGAATAGCATATCAGATACTGAGGAGAACCATGTATTTTCTGTTGACGAGAATACAGGAGAGATTAGGATTGAACGAGCTGTCAATTCTATGGATACACCTAAGGGACAGTATGAACTAATTGTTAAAGCTACAGACGCAGGTAATGTTGATCATTTGAATTTTTAATAGTGATAATTCTATGTGTACCTAAGTCGAATATATTCAGTAATTATTTATTGTATTCCATCTTTATAATCCATCAAATTCACTGTTAGTAGCCAATATTGGTAAATGACCTACATTTCATTATTCGCAAATGTTCAATTCGTGCTACACTAGTACTTTACGTTGCCGTTATGATCATGCAAACATATATACTGATAATTATTTTGAATTATATTTCATAATGTTTACAATTATGTTAGAAGAATATGTATTGTTATTAAGTTAATTTTGTTCAGGCAATCCACCGCTGTCTAATGAGACTCGGGTTATTATTCGCGTGGGAATACCAGGAAACCAGAGACCAGTGTTTAAAGGCAATTACAACAGGGTACCGGCGGGACCCGCTAGTTACAAGGCTACTGTAGCAGAGACTGCACCACCTGGTACACTAGTTACCACTGTTACGGCCAATGATCCGGATGGAATTGATTCATTAATTAACTATTACATTGCTGGTGGCGACAAGGACAATTTCCTTATAAATAAAAAGTATATTTCACTTGTTATTTAATGGTTTATAATTATCCCATAAATATAATACAGATTTTTAAAATATCTATTTATTTATCCGTATTATTAGTAAATCTGTATTTTTTACAGATCAGGAGAAATAACAGTCTCGCCAGAATCTCGTCTGGACTTGGATTCGGGATTCGATCGGTATGACTTGATAGTCCACGCTGTGGATTCCGGTAGTCCAGTACCAGAAACGGCTACTACAACTGTTTATATCACAATACAGGACGTGAATAACAAGCCGCCAGTGTTCACATTGCAAAATTCAACCGCTTACGTATCAGAACGTGCACAGACAGGAGACAAAATATTGCAAGTACAAGCAATAGATCCAGACACAGATTCAAAGATTTCTTACTCTATCACGGAACCAATTCGAGCTGTAGATAAGACAGGATTATCTTTGAGATCCACTAAACCGTATGATTATAAAACAGCATTTAAAATAAATGAAAATGGAGAGATTCTGGTGAATCATGCATTAGATTACAAGACAGCTGCTGTTATAACGTTAACTATTATGGCTAAAGATGTGAACGCTGTGGTGGATGCTGAGAAACAAGTTGCCAAAACGGAGGTTACTATTTATGTTCAAGCATATTCCGATAATAATCCAATATTCTTGAATGAAGGATGGAGTTTTAGTAATCCTAATATTAAAGTTTCTATTCAAGAAGAAAAACCGATTGGAACAAAAATTTTAACTCTAAAAGCCAAAGATCCTGTCACCAACATGCCAATAGGTAACAAAAAATTTCATAAGATGATACATGGCAATCTTTTTAAAACTAAATACTTCCTTTTGTTTCCTGGCAAATAAATAATATTTACATTTCAATATTCTCATTTTTCTATAATATTTGTAGGTAATTTTAAAGTGATTCTTTCAAACAATGACGTATTAACTATGGTACCAAATGGTGAAATTATTTTGACAAAACGTTTGGACTACGAAAGTTTAAACAATAAACAACTGACATTAAATATTGAAGCAACCAGTGATGCCAACAGAAAATCAATTGCCAAAGTTATTGTAGAAGTCATTGATATAAATGATAATCCTCCAGTGTTTGAGAAAAAGGTATCAGTTTTAAATTGATTTTACTTTTTCTTTTATAAAGATGATATATGATTGCTTGATAAAACTATAGATATGTTTCTTTAGTTTTAGCGATTTTTATTGTTTTTATGTTACAGGTATACAAAATAAATATTTTGGAATCCGTCAGATATCCAGAGAAAATTTTAACCGTAAAAGCAAATGATTTAGATGCTAGCATAACAGAGGAAGAAATAAAAAGGGGATATGGAGTGCTACGGTATTCTTTAATAGGAGAAAATAGCAATTTGTTTATTATTAATAATAAAACAGGTGTTATTCAGGTAACTCTAAAAATGATTTATAATAATTTATTGATTTATTTATTACCTTTTTATTATTTAATTTTTATTTTCATTTTAATTGAATGTGCATTTTTAAATATGTGTTTCTAAAGTTTATCAACTTTCTTTAGATTGCTCCAAATGTTATAATTGATAGAGAAAAACAGTCAGTTTTAAAATTTGTCGTGATTGCAACTGACACTCCAAACGGAGGTCCACTAGCTAAGAAAACATCGGCTGAAGTAATAGTCGACATAATGGATGTAAACGATAACGCGCCAAAATTTTCTGCAAAATCATTCACCGCAGTTGTCCCCGAAAACGTAAACTTACAAACAACTGTTGTGAATATGACTGCTTACGATCCTGATGAAGGATTGGGTGGCGAAATTAAATACGAAATAGTTGATGAAGGAGAATCAAATGGTAAATAAATAAGTAAGTAAGTTGGAAATAGAATGAAATAAACGGTTATTTCGTTTCGTAGGACTGTTCTATATAAATCCAGAAACTGGAGAAATTAAGACAATGGCACCTTTGACTGGAAAAGGAAGAACAGAACCTTATTATTTATCAGTTAGGGCACAAGATGGAGGCGACTTATTCACAGATGTTACACTGACATTGTATATTGGTGACGTTAGTGCCAATGATGGAGTACCATTATTTATTAAACCAGCTTTGGATCAAATCGCCTATATCTCTGAGGTATTGTATTCATTACAACAACATTCATTCAACTAAAGTACTATAAAAATAACACAAATAATGGATAAAACTGTTTTAGAAATTTGTCGTGATTAATGGGAAACGAAAATTTACAGTTCCATAATTACCTTTTTTACATCTTTATTTTTTTAAATAAATTATGTATTTATTTTTTTTGTCTAGAATTCTACTATAGGATCTCCTGTGTTCCAAATCATTGCCAGTGATCCAGATGATCCCAGTCTACCACAGGGAAAATTGACGTACAAGTTATTGAATGATGGAACCGATTATCAATCGTTCAAAATTGGTAAGACCTGATTTATTTCTATGATAATAATAATACCTATTTGTATGGTTTTCGTACCACAACATTAAACCAACATAAAAATATGAAATCAAATACTCTTTTGAAATGACAAATATGTGTTAATTGAAATTTCATTTCAAGAAAATTATTGATAGCAAATAATGATAAATTGAAGAGAGCGATTGTGACTAATAAATGAATAATTTCTTCTAGATCCACAAACTGGACTAATTACTACTAGTAAACTTCTTGATAGAGAGAAAAAAGATGTATATACATTAGTGGTGGTAGTAGCAGATAAAGGCGATCCTCCTCAACAAGCAAGCAGAATACTGTCGGTTCAAGTTACAGACGTTGATGATCACAAGCCACATTTTGAACGAGACCTGGTAAGTTATTTCTAAATTAACAAATGTTAAACTGAGCTAGGCACTGATTTCGAAAATATGCCACACAACAAATATAATACAATTTACATGAGGAAATATATGTAGAATAATTAGTAATGTAATCGAAAAAGTACGTACATATATCATTGAATAACAACACTTTTTCACATTTCAGTAACAGTATATCAGCAGTATAATGTAATTATAATTATAATATATGCTAGGAAAAAATTCGAAATTACTGGGATTCTATTTTATTTGAATGTATTTTTAGGATGATCTTCCATTTAATATAATAATTGATGAAGAAGTAGATAATGGGACAATAATAGGAGAAATCAAAGCAACTGATGAAGATATCGGAGAAAATGGTGCCATTGACTATATAATAATATGTATAGCGTGTATATTTGATTTATCTATCGAAATATAATTAATATTTATTTTTGTTAGATGGAAATGAACAAGGCATTTTTACAATCGAACGCACAGAAAACAATACGGGTCTCATTAAGAATGTAGGAAGATTAGATAGAGAAGAACAAAGTCAACATTTGTTAACAATAAAATGCTTTAAAGCTAAAACTAGAAACACTTTGTTAACGAGAAAACCATATAATAGATTAGTAAGTATTATATTTTTAAATGAAACAACAAGCATTTTTACTTTCCTATGATGCATAGAAATTATCATTATAAATATTAATGGCGAGATTTGGTTAGAAATTTGTATACATTTGTAAATTATTACATTAACTATACAAGATAACAAATTATTGTAACACACTTATTTTTCAAAATTTTATCTAATCAATTGCATGGACTAATTGCTTTCGTTGTATTAATTCAATTAAATAATTTTATATGATATTTGATCTCAAATCTATGAGATTCATTTCCAGATCTGTTCTAGGATCCATCTGAAATGCAAGTTATGATTAAAATTAAAGACATCGATGATAATATACCAGTATTTACCAATAATAATATAACAATAGGTGTTAGACTAAACGTCCCTGTTGATACAGCATTAATTAAATTAGAAGCTACAGATGCGGATGCAGATGCTGAACCAATTGTTTATGAGATAATCAATTCTACATTCAAACCACTTATAGAACTAGGTGAACCAGATAATGCAACGAATGTATTCCGACTGAATTCAAATACAGGCGAACTGAGAACCGCTCGTAGTTTGGTTCATTTTGTTGATGGTGTTTTCAGATTGAATGTGATTGCTAACAATTCGAATATAACGAACAGAGAAAGTCATATGACGTTACAGGTATTATTATTTTAAATTATTAGAAATATTATTATTTTCAATATTTTACATTCGTAAGTTGAATTATGGAAATAAAACTAAATGAAGGTTTACATTATATTTATTAGTTATTAACTAGTCCTGTATTCATATACTTTTGTTTTACAGATTTATATTGTAAGGGATCGTGATTTACTAAAGTTTGTATTTAGTAAGCCTCCTGCAGAAGTACGAAAAAAACTGGCAGAGTTCGAAAATGATATACAAAAAGTAATGAATATGCCAGACATTGCTATTCACGTATACGATACGCAATTTTATGCTAAACATGATAACAGTCTTGATTTTAGTTCGACTAGGTAAGTCATACCTACAGAAGAGAAAATGTTTGAAATGAAACATCAATAATTAAATGTTACATATAATTTTCAGTTCGTGTTTCCAATTAATTGGTAAGGAAGCGCTGAGTACCAAAGAGATGTTGGACGTACTAGAAGATGAATCAGTGGCTGATGAATTAAAGAGAGTGTACGACAAGTATCACGTGACTAATGTTGCACACTGTGCACCTAGAATAATAGCCAGAGCTGATGCAACAATGATCCAACTCTGGGTACTAGTCATAGCGTGTTTCATAGGTTTTGCTGGTTTAATCGCGAGTATAACAGTATGTTGTATGCACTGCAAGTAAGTAGTTACATTTTACAAACAAACGAACGTTATTAAGTGTCATAAAAGCGTGTTTCATAGTAATTATTTCTTCATATTTCTAGAGAAACGTTTAATAGTGTAAAATTTAACATATGCTATGTATTCTGACAATGTCCAACTTATCATCTTAAATGACAGATTCAATATTGTTGGTTTAAATTCAGGATTTACCCGGTTATAAGTTAAATTATATTAATATGTAACTGTATATTTTCAGATACAAAAACAAAACGTCGAAACTTCTATTACAAGAGTCAATGTCTGCTGTACCCCCTGTAAGTTACCTATCGGCGGTACCCCCTAGAGTGTATGCCGAACCCCTCTACTCAACATAACCTTTCTTTTATTATGATAGTAAATTGTTTATAAAAAACGAAATTAACAAAATGTGATTATACTTGTGTTATGAGACCATTCTAAATCATGTATATAATGACACTAATTTAAATTAATATTTTGAAAATATATTTTTATATTGGTTATTCGTATTATTGTAATATACATATATTTAAATAACTATTAGTCGGGACTTTCTCGATAAAACCGTACTAATGTACTGTGTAATGTGCAATTGTTCTATTTTATGAAATTACAGAATGTCAGTGGATAACTGAATGTTCTGTAATTAATAAATCATGTTGTTTTTAGACAAAAATTTTTCTTTAAAGAACCTTTTATAGTAATCTAATTTAATCGAATATTACTATGTATTAATTTTTGTCATCTAGTGCCACAGAAAAGGACTTTTACTGTTAATTTGTTGAAGGGCAGGTAGATTAAGTACATTGTTTTCGAGAAAGTCGTGATAAATAATATGAATATTTTTCAAATGCACGGTATTAATTGTATCGATAGTTGCCCGTGACCATAATTTAAAGTAAATTATAGCATGAAAATAATTCTAATAACAATTAAAATACTAATTCACAATTTTTATTGAAAACAGTCACATGTATGTATTAATCTAGTGTAGTAATGCTACAACAGTTGAACAACTGTCAGTTATACGGCTTACTTCTCAATATTATATACTGACTCTATGTACAGTATCAGTACTGCGAATATATAATTAATGTAAAGGGATTATTATATATAAGAGTATGTGTACACTCGTATATATAAATGAATAAGACATTATAACAATCCAAGTATAATATATTTGTGTATATAAAATATAATAATATATAAGTTTTATATGATAAAAACGAATTAAATTATTTTTAACTAGTCAACATAACTGATTAATTGCAAGCGTTTAATAAAATGCGTCTTATACATTAAAAGTAAAAAATAAAAACAGTACATACATTGCGTATAAAATAAGGTTTTATGTATTAGTGGTTTGGCATTCTGAATGTAAATGGCTGTAAAATAAATGACTTAAAACTATTGTACAGAATAATAATTGGAATTGTATGCACTTTGAAATCTAACATAAAGTGTTTGGTATCACATCATTCAGGCTGCGATATTTTAGTTATGTAGGTAACAAATAATAAGACAACAACAATGAAATATCAATAATAGTGCAGTAATTGTAAAATCCACCAGCAATAGACTGAACACACGATGCAAAAGAGCAGAAATTATATTATACTGTAAACCATATTATAATATGTATAGATACAATACGATTTTTATCAATTTTAAACTGAGAGTATACACTCGAACAATATATAGCGTAAACTCTTGACTACAACTCACACAGAGTATAAACAATAATATATTTTTACTATGATATCAAACATAACATTAAAGCAGGTACAAATTTTCAATTAAACATTTGGTAGAGTTCGTTGAAAATGAAATTTAAATATCAAATTGTTAATATTCTTAATAATATTTTTACGTATCCAGTTTACATTGCATAATATAATTGTGTTAGTAGTGCAATACTTTGTAAAATAATTGAGACACCTATAAGTTTATAATAAATTAACTTTGCCTGTTGAAACTTCATTTACCAACATGGTATACAGCGTACACCCTCCTATTAATCACACTTAAAACATAAAATCGCATCAAACTTCACGTTTTCAATATTTCATTCCTTTAGAAAACTGAAATCAAATTGTTCACCCAATATACTTTTACATTTAATAAAACTCTCATTGGTTTTTTCTTGTAGCCTAAAACAAAATTAAACAGTCAGTAAATATACTTATTGTATTACACAAGTATGTATTAATATTATTAAAAATGTATAAATGTAAAACACAGCATATGAAAGTATAGTAATGAAGAAAAAAATGCAGTGGATTTAATGAAATACTCTGCTTGTAAGATTGTATAAGAAAGTAATATAATATATGTACAATTGTAAATGTACGTATAATATAGAATTTACTTACTCGTATCGTAAACTGGTGTTAATATTAATCATATCTGAAGCAGGTGCGCCAATCAAAAAATTGGGCACACAAACAGACGGCACATTACTAACTGTTTTATTATTTCGTGTGAGGTCGAAGGTCACAGGTGCTTCATTATTATTTAAATTAGACTTCTCTTGAACTGATGCATCATTACTAACAGTCTCCAATGTTCGTTGTACATTTTTCATTGGGAATTCATCTCCGAAGTAATTTTGGTTACCATTGTTTGCTGGTACAGAAGTGCTCGTAAATTTACAAAATTCTACTGAATTCTGAATATTTATTGGTGGATTGTTAACAGTATTTGTATTATGTTCCAATACATTATTTTCACTGACATTTTTCGGTGGAATCGGTGATTCACATGTAGAGTGATAAGATGAATTCGATTCCATACTTGAATGTTTTACGTCGCCAAGGATAAAATGCAATGGTTTATCCAGAGATATCGGAGTTTCATAATCATCTTTAGATATCACAGGATTGCCCAATAAGAAAACTGGTTTGTGCTCACTGATCTCTGTATTGGATGTCTCAGTGTTATTAGATTTAAGCTTTTGCTTAATAGTAAATTCCCAAATTTTTGTTTGTCGTACAATGTGATCACTAATCAATTCTTTCTTATACTGTTCGATGTGTTCCATTGCTAAGTTTAGTGGTGATATCAGTTTTTCTAATTCATTCTCAATATTAATAATCATTCTAAAAAATTGTATATATTAATTATTTATATGATTACTATTGAATTACAGATCAGATACATAAATACGATAAAATTATCTATCGGTGTTTCAATTTCAATTGCTCATTAGTTAGTAGTTACAAAATACATTTCAGAGCACTTTTTACATAAATGAGTTCGCATTACTTACTGTAGACATCTGAGAAAATTGCTATCCCGTAATAGTTTATCCCTTGATTTCAATACACTGTAAAGTATTTTCGTCATTTTTTTGCAACTTTCTGGTGCGCCACGTTTATCTTTAGCCCTGCTACGAACTGCTTCATAACATGAAATGGCATCATCCAAACTAAAATATAGTCAATAATCATTAATAAGGAAATATGTGAATTTTTTGGACAATTCCTTCCTTGTCAAATATAAATGAGTAATAGTCTATATAGTCTTAGTGATAAAATATCATATTCTTGCATATTTGTTAATTATCTATAGATTTCAACTTAAATTAATTCCAGCATACAGTTCAATATATATATAAAGTCAATCCACTTGATTATTTTAAGCATGTAACTGCTGAAATTTTTATAATCTCTGTCACCAATAAATCAAATTTGTATAAATTAATCCATATAACAATGTGAAATGTTTCATTAACCTGTGAGTAAATAATCTAGATATTATTTAGGTAGATTTTATAATAAATTTAAATTGAATTTTAACAGTAATACATTTATGTGAACAGTAACAACTTATTTGGTAAGATATAATTTACACTCACAGTCTATTCAACTCGTGATTGCTTTCGCTCGAAAATTCTTTATGAAATGCATTATTCAATGTTTGAGTTCTTCTAGCTGCAGATTCTTGCCGAACAATCAGTTGCTTGCAAAGTCCTTCCAGTTTCTCACTCCGTTCAACAATAACATTGAAAGTATCTATCCAATGATTAGCATTCTGACTGTAATTCTTCAAATATTGCTTACAGTCAAATTCTAAAATATGTTTGCTGAAATCTTTTTGTGTTTTCATTTGTTCAATACCGATCATCATGTCCTTGCATAAGTTTGCAGTAGTGTCGCAAATTTTCAGCATGCGACGAATTTTATGAATGCACGCATCCAAAACAGAATTATATAAATTACATTCGTTCCAAATAAAATGAAGAGCATGGGCGTAAGCGCGTTTTTGAAAATAGTATTGAAGTTGTGTAGAAGAATTTTGCAACATCATTTTCACTAATTCCGGTGTATTTTTTAAAGTAATATCGCTGAACAACATTTCAGATTTGTGGAACACGTAGAGCATTGGATGGCGATAGGTCTAAAAAATAATATAATAAATTAGTGTGAGATTTTCAATCTTTCTATCACAGATATTGTTAGAACCTCTATTTAGTAGCAGTTGTCAGTTCTCCCTTTACCAATTAGTCACAAAAGCATAGGACGGCGATTTTTTTAGTTAGCGAATAGCACTTGGAATAATTTGTCAAGCCCTGTTTTAAGTTGATGCTAATTTTTTTACCTTTACTCTGCTATTCAAATCAAATTGAAACAGCACACTTTGCAAGTAAATATAAGTTAAATAGTTTGTAAGCATCAGCATGTTTATTTTAAAAAGCTGAATTTTCATTTACTGAAATTTTATAATATCTGTATGTAATTACCTCGTCAAAATATTTCACAGCAAGATCATCAGGATCAATAACATCACAATCAATTGAAAGTAACTGTTGATCTGTCTTAGTAATTTTCGTATCTCTCTGAATCCAGCCCTGTAATGTATCCACGCGCGTAAAGTCATCTATTTCATAGCTGCAATACTCGCGCGTATATACACAAAAAGCCGTAATAATTTTTTTATCCAGCAATGTTTTCAAACTAGAGAATATTGCGAGTTCGTTTGTGGAACTGTCTATATCATAATTTAAGTAGCCACGTGTTTTTGGATTATATTCAAGACCTAAACGTAACCATTGTTCAATTTCCCGTTTAAAGCATGGAGATATACGGCACTCTTGGAATATAGTTTTAGAATATTTTATTGACTCCAATGATTCATTTTCTTGGTATATGCAGATATCTTCCGAAGATTTCTTTCTAACGTGGTACATCCTTAAAAATAAGATAATTGTGATGTAATAGTTCTATACATTTTAATATTGTATACAGAGTGCCTAATTTAAACGGGCCACTATTGAGATTTCGGAAACTATAAGAGATGTGAATTGAATAAAAGTTTTGGGCTGATGTTAATGACTGCGCGTCTTTTGTTTGACTGCAGATTATTTGGATAAAATAAAATAGAAACTGAACTTACCATTGCGCTGGTGACATATTCGGTAGAAATGGTCTAGTACCACAAATAATTTCAAACGCGACAAGCCCCATAGACCAGTAATCTACACTACAACTGTACGTCTTGGAGTATAACAGTTCAGGTGCTAAATATTGTAAAGTGCCCACGAAACTTGCACATATGCTTTTTGCATCAAGTTCCTTGGCGTAACCTAAATCTATCAACTTATAGATAATTCCATTTGCTCTATCACAACTCTGAAGTACAATATTCTCAGGCTTCAAATCACGATGAGTTATTTTTGGATCCATATTGTGTAAATACGACACTGCGTTTATCAAATCCGAGAGAATGTATCTCACATCAAATTCTGACAGACCACAGCAGTTTTCTGATCGTACTAGGACATTACGCAGGTCTCCTTTTGTACAAAATTCCATCGATAACATTGGTAATTTCGAAGGGTTACATTTATTGAGTTCGTTTTCCAGTTCTGATGGTAAAGTCTGGAATCTTACTATATTTACATTATTTATTCTCTTCATCATTTCTACTTCTTGTGTCCAACGATCTTTGTGTTTCTTCGCTAAGTTATCATTTTCACCACGGTATTTTTTAATAGCTACAGGTTGAACAATGAAATAAGCTTATTAACAAAGAGTTAATATAATAAGTATTTATGATTGTTTACATAACCTACCAATTCTGTCATTGCTTTTACTATTTTTCCACAATACAACTATACCGAATCCTCCACAGCCTAAAACCCTTTCTCGTTCCCAATCGCCTATAATATCAGGTTCATCGGCCATTTTCGAATAATTTATCTATTTCACTTTAATTAAAACGATTAAAATTGCTGTACAACACTATATATCATAACACTAACACAAGCATATTATTATTATACATTTGAATACATTTAATTAACACGTAGCACTTAAACGTCAAACTGACATTTGCTTATATTGTGTTATCGAAAATGAACAATTTGATTAGGAATTTACCATAAAACTATGTTTATTATTTACGTAAAAATAAAAGAATATTTAAGCATTTTCCTCAAATAACAGTACATATATAAATAGACATGTACAGTATATAAAAACCTAAACAAAACGTACAACGCAACCGCAATGTAAACCCGCGAACATTTCAAAAATTTTAAAATGCTACGCATTCTAACGCCACATGTTATATCAAAACTTAAGATTTATATAATGTACTCATACACAATATCTATTTCCTATTAAATTATATCTATGTTATAAATATATCATGAACTAAAACAAAAAAATCTTATTTCAACTTTTCCAAACTTTTTTAAAAATTTGCTACCTGTGCCCTTTTGTGACATTCGTGCAAAGCTATGGTCTTGTAATTTTTCAAAAATAATGAATGGAAAAATTCATTTTCTTCATAATTCCTTTTCTGCATATGTCAAATATATGTACAATCTTCGTGTTTCATTGAAAATTGTATATTTCAATAATAGAATGCAAAGAAGAAGGACTAATGGCGGTAAATTTGAAGTTGAAAATTGGAAAGTGTGTCAGTAACCTTCATGCCATACCTGTCCGCATCGAGCGTTGTAGTCGTAGAGTTAAATTACTTTCTCACTTGAATAGTAATGAGAAAGTTAAATCATATTATCATGGGATGTTCGAAGTGAAACATTCTGTACAGTTAAATGCACTGTTGTTGCGGCATTTACGATTTTGCAACAATGTAGCATCAACAGTGAAGTTGTGTTAATTGTTTAAAGTGATCATCGAATATTGCGCGAGTGCGTCGAATTTTGTGCGTTTACTAATAAATACTTGTGATTCAACTGATTACTAAGTGCTTAGTTATTGTTTTTAAATTATGGTGTTTGTCCACTGTTTTTATTTGGAACAAAAGTGTTTGATTTTATCCTTTTAATAAAGGTAAATATAACATGGTGATTGTTTTTATTAGAAGGAAAAATAATGCGCTTAATATTAATTTATTAACTTTCGGCAAAACCAAACAAAATTTGTATTTCTTAGAAAAACATTCATGCATTTTTTTGTCATTTAAACGTGTTTTGAATTTATAAAAATAAATATTTACGTGTACACCATGAATGAATGGTGGAATGAAACAATTTTGTAATACGTACGTAAATACGCATATTATATAAAATTCTAAAAGTCTAAAAATTATCAGTATTTATACGTGGATTTAACTTTAAACTAATGTTTGAAAATCACAAAATATTTAACAATATTTCATTTCTTTATAGGATAAATATGCGTGAACCAGTTACATAAGTTTTCAAATATGCTCTTTGCTCTGCAAGTATCGTTTATTGTAACGTTATGTTTAACAAGTACTTGTGGAAATGATGTGATCGAGAGGAATATAGAACACAGTAACACCCGTCGTAAGTATGATTTACTACCTATATTTTCTAATTCTAATAAACATAGATACGTACGTATAATACTAACATGTACTTTGTACTTCTGCAACTGTAACTGTATATATAGTAATGTCCGCTTATACCGAACCCGCTTATTGCGAACTTTCGTTTATAACGAAGCCTATCTATAAGGTTCGAACACAATAAACGAATAAAGAACTTTTTCGTTATAATCGCAAAAGTTTTCGATTATAACGAACTTAATACGGCATTTCTTTCAGTAACGAAATACTTCACAACGCGTACTCGATCCTATATAATATATATATATAATTGCCCTACCCTTACAGGTACATTTACGCGTAAGTAGACTTCATATTAGATATACATGTAAATAAAGTAAAACTTCTGAAAATACAAAAATATATATAACGTAAAATCGTTCTAATAACATTGCTTACATGATACGGGCGCTAATTGAAGTTAATGGCCAGTAGATACATGTTATTGTATTTTAATTGGTTTTTGAAGCTCGAATACTGATATTATTAATTTAGAGGTACAATAATAACTAAAACGTATATAAAATATTTCGTAAACAAAATATGTGCATATTTCTGGTCAGTGACATAAGGTTAGTTTGACATACAAATATTTTCAAATTTCATTGTTTCTTGACTCAAGTAAATTCCAATAACCATCTAATATGTTATTATTGTAGGTGAAAATTATAGATAATTACACTTTGTGTAAGTACCTGCAATCATTTTTAACATTATCCGTTCTTACAAGCTATTTCTTCTCTCGTTAATTACACGTTTAAAAGACGATAAGCATAAGATCAACATGAAAGTATAAGCAACTCAGTTATATTCTTTTTATTATAAAGGCACCTCTACTTTCTCTTAAATATTTTTTAATTCGTGTCATTCCGTTAAATTACTAGTATATTTTTTTCTTTTTATTAGAATCTTTTTCATTAGCGTCAACTTTCTTATATTCGACCCAGAAATTCCTAATTTATGTTACTGCCTTGAACTACACAACTAAATTTAACAATACGATACACTGTATAGTATACAGTGTAGAGTCTGTTATAAATTAAAATGATTTTAATTTCAAAATAATGTTTAGATTGTTTGTTACTAGAATTTGTGTATGTCCTATTTTGCTGAAAATAGAAACATTGATGCTGTCAGTCAAGTAATACAATTAATTATAACGTCAAATATTAAGTAGACTCGTAATATCTGGATCAAAATGGTACAATTAATCAAAATATTAAAATTTTTATCGTTTACGTATTTTTACGACATGGCGGCGTATCAAAAATACGGTGGCGCGGTCTGGCAGCGCAGGTCTGTAACTTGGAACAATAATTTGTTCAATTTTTCCGCTACTGCTCTGTTCCGAAATTAACAGTGACTGTTCTAATTCCTTACCGCGCTCTGAGTATTAATTTTAGCTAAAAATGTACAAATGAAAATTTTGAAATAGATACTTTATTTATTTGGACCTTTCAATGGCATATACAAATTTATATACATTTCTTACTCCCTCATGATGATGTAAAATAATCGAAATTAATCGCGCAAATAAATTATTGACATTCTTATTTGATAAATAACGAATGAATAAATTATCGTATAATTGAAGAAACAATATATTTATTTTTCGTAAATTCAAATAACATTGCTAATAGGCATTTATCAATTTCTCAAATAACAAACACATTCTTCTACATTTGCTTTGAAGAAATTTGACACATTTTACTTGTCCGTAGGTTATTAAAGTTAAGTTTCAAATGTGAGGTATATGTGACTTTCATTATAGAAAGTATTCGTGTATCCGTTAATCTTGATTTCTAGTAATTCTCGTTTCTGTTCATAAATAAAACTAATTGTTCACACTGATACGTACTATAAAATAACGTGCATAGATATTTGTCGAATTTAATATTTTTGGAGAACGTAAATAAACTGTAAAATATGAAATACGTTCAGTTTCAGATATATATATTACAATAGTGAATTTGCACTGCAATCAGTGTTTGTATGATTGTGTGCAGTTTCATCGAAAGTTATAAAAAAAATTATTATTTATGGATATCATTCAATATCTATTAT
>JAGJTL010000183.1:3549868-3560392 GCA_022063505.1 Calosoma granatense | reverse complement strand
ATATTAATATATAATATTGATGTTTGTGCCATGTGAATACAGATCTATGACAATTATTGGATATATAATTTGAGTCAAAGTGAAAGCACATTCGAACGAGTTTTCAGTGACCGTTTTATTAACAGGTTGAGCTAGTTTCTTAGCCGGCAGGTAAACATTTTAACGCTGCATTGTATTTCATATTTAAAATTATTGAATAACAACATTTTATTTCTATGTTTGTTTCAATATACTATGCGATTAATTTTTGTGTCCGTTATTTTACTAAAATGTATTCTGGTAAACAATATTTCATTTGAAACGAATTGACTAAGCGTATTTAGTGGTAGTTAGTACTTATCGGATTAAAACAAAAGGTTGAGTTTTGATTAATATCACCTGCAGTGCAAGTTTTCAGAACTAGTATATTTTAAATATCGAACATTGATATTTATCTATGAAGCACAAGTTTGGAAGTCTATTACCTTATAAATATGTGTCAAGTAAAAAGAAAAGTAACATACATGAGAGGTGTAGCAAAAAAAAACCAGAATAAAAGAACCACAAGGGATTTCTTTATTCTTATTGACAAGGAAATTCCATAATATGCAAAGAATTACTAATAATCATACATATTAGGATTACAAATATATTACCGTGAACTTGTATCATGAAAGTTTATTTAAAATTTTTAACTATATTCGCATTTCTAGAACAATACTATTGCTAAAGATTTCGTTGTTTTAAATAGCAATCTTTAACAATGTCTTAGAAAAAGAAAACGAATATAAACACAGAAATATTCTATTCGCAATCGTCATGTTAAGAAAATACAGTGTTTTCACCCATTGTTCGTTCATATTTGTTTCATTTGCCAGAAGAAAACTAGTATAATTTCCTTTCTTTAAGTTTTTAAAATTTACTAAAGCAACATTCTAAATATTACAAAAGGATGAAATATTAGAACTGTGCATTAAATATGTGAGGTAGAAATGCTTACAGTAATGAACTGTTTTAGTTAGAAACTTATGTGCGTTTTCTTTATATATCGTAATATATTTGTATGTGCGTGCTCGTATATACCAGTGTATGTATATCCAGTATACAGTTAGCTTTCACTACATAAAAGCGTTTGAAGTGACGTCACTTCCGACAATACTAAATCAGTTATTAATAATGTGTATAAATGTTGATGCGAGTATATGTTGAATCAAATATGTGCATATATGTCAAATGTTTGATTATACAAACCTAAATATAAGATATTTGCTATTATTGAGTAAAAAAATCAATATAAATGTACGTGTGTATGAGTTGCTGAAGTACAAATATGATTGTATGTATATACATACGTATAAGCGGAAAAACCTTAATTTTACAACATATGCACTATTCATTGCATAGACAAATCCGTGACGCACATTACAATCATATTATGTAAAAATTACGGAGCAAATTTAGTAATAACTATATGATTTATTTCATTATTCATTTAAACATTTGCCTGTTATCTGAATAAGGATATTCATATTTAATCCTCATACATAGTTATAAAGAACATTATTTCTATGATCAAAATAGATCAAGCAGTAGTTAGTGATATTAAACTGAATCAAAATAGCATATTTATTATAAATTTCCTATGATAACAGCACTAATATAATATTATGAAAATCAGATACTAAATATAAAAATAAAAGAGATGAATTTTATGAAATAATACAGATGTAAATTACTACTAGATTACTAGAAGTTGCTTTTCTAGAATAAAACTGGAATATGCTGTACAAAATGTCTTACAGCATCAACTTGCACTTACTTCCGAAAGAGAACAATTGTTTTCGTTTATTACGATTACCTAATTTCGGATATTACATGGGAATCGTATTGTTGAATTGTTTTGTAGTACATCCTTATTGCAAACATGCTTTCTAACGTCCACGGTTGCAATGAATGAAATATGTATTATTAAAATAGTGTCATTCATAAATTGATAGCTTATGTACCATTATAACATCCTGTTAAATTATTCACTGATAAAAGTAAAAAGAAATTATATAAGCGAAATAAAGTTAGATTTAAATGCAAAAAGAAATTCTTTGTATGTAGCAGTCGTGCTCTGTTAAGCGAATGTTAGCACTTTCACTAAGTACTGTGAACATTTTTCCAAAGACTGTTCGTTTTTTTATCATATTTCTCACATATAAAAGAAGATGTATGGTTTTTTGTCAGTTTTACTTCATTTCTATTTTCTAATTTGTATGTAAGGACTATGAATCCACCAGTTGAAGCAAGTAAATTCGCGGTGCAAATATTCTTGTTATGTGAACAGGAAACGGAAACATGGTTGAACGAATGCAACACTATTTTAGTACTGCGGCCACGTTATGTCATACACATACATACAGGTACAGGTACATACAGGCATTCATTATAAACAGAAGTAATGAATGGGAAATCAAGCAAGTTAATTAGTTCTGTTTGGTGGATAATTTGTAGATATCGCGTCACTCGCGAACATTATTCCGTTGTCAATGTAATTCATACATTTCATTTTAAATGGAATACATCCCACTTTGTGCAATGTAGAATTTGAATTAGCACTAGCGTTTAAGTTTAATACTTAATACTTGATATTTTTAATTGCTCTCTTGTTGATAATCAAGTAAAACTGACAAATGCATGAGTTTATGACAATATTTACCTCTCACTATCTCACAACGGTATTAAAACGAACTTAATGAACAAAATGAGAGTAAACAAATAGATACAAATATATAGATTATAATATATAACATAGTATGATACATAACAAAAAATGATACAAACTAAAGTACAATATATAACAACCATGTATTACAAATAAATACTGATTTAATGAGTCAAGATTGGCGTTATAAAACGGGAAAATTATTAAACACGGAAATCATAAATTTTCACTTATTGATAAAAGAGAATATTTTGCTATTTTCAAGAAAGAAGATTAGCTAGCTCAGTAATAAGAAAGTTGTGATTGGTTGTGATGTTACGTATGTACGTATTATAATTCGTTTTGTTCTACGAATTTTATCAAAACTATTAAATATAGTTTTGATATATTGAAGATATAGTCGGACATACATAAGTAGATACGAATTATATTTAGTAATGAATCAAAATGTAATCAGGAAATTCCGAAACGTATATTTCTAGGAAAAATCGTGATTATTTTTTTAAGCAAAATGTATATTCACTGACCAAGAGCGCACGGTGGATGTGCAGATTCTATGAAGCAAAATGAAAACTGTTTGATCGTTATGTGGTTGCTTACCAATTATTTCTGCAAGTTACCTGTTACACTTATTATATTATGGATAAGTAGTTTTACAATACTGTCACTGTGGTATAATTGAATATACACACATCGATGAACGATGATCAATGCATCCATTGTTTTTGTCGCTTGCTGTCAAGGTAATCTACGTCATAGTTGTTTAGAGATGCCTATTGCTAGATCGATGCAAAAAGCGGTCATGACCAGGTGAACAAAGGTTTAGCGCATCTTCTTCATGATATTTACACATAACATGTACATGAGATAGCAATCACGAATTGTAATAGTTGTTTTATATGCCTGTATACGCTCATTGATACATGACTTATTGATTGCTGTTTTATAATTCTAAGGTCTGCACATGTAAAAATCACAGTTGTGTTCAAACACAGGCAGAAGTATTCATAATTCTTACTTGCCATCTAACAACATTTAAAAGTAAAATTGATCCATTTAAAATTAATTGACAGATATTTAAAAATTTGTATTTGTTACATAATTTCTATATACAATAATGTGGTTTTCTCTTTACTAAATTAGTAAACTACATTATTTTTTATTGAAGGTAGCAGTTTATTAACGTTTAAGTTAGACAATATATTCAAAGTAACACAAGAAGTAAAAGAAACTTATGTCATCGAAATGGAATTTTTGTTAATATGTTCTATAATTACCAATAGTACTACATACTACTAGTAAAAACGTTTTCATGTTTACAGTCTTAGAGTGTTTGTAAGTAATAAGTAAAATATGATGTAGTGATGAAAAGGTATTTGAAAAATGTAATTAGAGGCAAAAGGGCTTACGGACCCTTACCACAAAAAGTAAAAGTTGTATATTGTGTTGTATCAATGTAACTAGTCGCAAAGTAACGGTAAACATGATCAGCCTTGAAGGTGTAGGTAATTTAGAAATAATGTTAACATGCGCTTGTACATATACATTTACTTTTATTATTCCTATAGTCAATGCAGAATAGTATAATGTTTGTTGAACGTATCGCGAATCACAATCTCTGCTAATATAGTATGGTTGAGTTTGTAGAAATATAAAATTTACTGCCATCAACCTGTATCAAATCAGTATATGTTACATACCATATAAAACCTTTGAATTTGCTCTATTTTAATTGCCATATTTTATATAGTAATTGCCATAAATTGCTATATATAATTGATGATAGTGCAGTCTTAATTTTGTACTTCACAATTATTACTAATAATGTAATGTTAAATTATAATGCAAGAATTTAAATTGGTTATTGAGCAAACGTCGTTAAAACTAATAAAATAACATTGATATTTATGAAAGTGCAGAACTAATCTGTATTATTGGAATCTAGAACGGTAATGTTTTAAAAACGAAGTAACAGGAGACCTAGTAAAATTGGTTATGCTCAGTGAATGGTACATTGTTTATTTATCTATTTTCTAATAATTATTTATTACTACTTTTACAATTACATTGCTTTACAAATGTTTTGTGTCTTGTTTACAACTTCATACTCAATAAAATTTCATATATGTTACAGTAACACATGAGTTAGTGAATATGTGTATACATAATAACTACTGGATATCGGTAAATATAATGAATCATGATAATTATTTTGACTTTTTATAGTATTTATGCATATACAGAGAAATATATCAAAAAGTATTTCTTACGCAAATAATGAAAATAATTTTCCGTAGAAACAATACTAACGAATAAATGAGTCTATACAAAACTTGATTAGTTAAAAATTTGCATAACATACATTAGGTAAGGTTCTAATTCTAATAAAAAGCTTTAATAGCAAAAATATGTTTCGCAATGTGTAAACTATAGAAACCACTAAATAAATCTTTTATTTGTCACACTTTGCATTCTAAGAAATTCCATTGTATACAGTATTGAGCAATGTAAAATAAGTTTCATGCTAATAATTAGTACAAATTTGTATCGTAGAACAAAATTATGTAAAGATAATTATTAGAAGAAGAACCAGTGTATATGAAAAAACAATTACATATGTCTCTATTATTTCAGTAGAATTCAATATCTCCTTGATATTTTTTTCCTGGTGCGCGTTACCTATTGTATGTATAAACTTATGTGTGTGTACTATTTGATATTAATATTCTATGTGGCAGCCTAACACATTATTCTTTGCATTCCATTGAGTACGTAGAACAGAATATAGTTTCGATAATTTAAACTTACGTTACATGATAAGATAATCCGCGTACAAAACATGGCATGAAGCATGACAAAATAATTATATTTTTATTTTATAATATCGCTAACAAATAAATAATTTGTATATCATTCAATAGCTGGTTCATATATAATATTTGATCAAAATGAAACCTTATTTATTTGGAATTAAAGCGGAAAAAGTGCATATAATTATGCAGGTTCTAGGACAATATAAACGTGTTATAATTTTTTTAATATAGTTTGTTATACTAGAGAATATATAGAGAGATAAATTTTCCATAATGTAATGCAAGATATGCCATTAAAACTGTTTTCTAGTCTCCACCCATTATAAACATGTGATTTAAAAGTACTGAAGGTTAAGAGCTATCATTTCAACCTGCAATCATTGTTTCAGTTGCCTCAACCGCCAACCGACCTCTAACGCAAAGGAATCAAACTAAAGTGACAAGAGACGGACAATTGCTTAGCCTGTTGGCCGCGCGACGTCGTCTAGTTATTGAAGACCGATTTAAAAATCATATACGTAACATTGTTGAGATCACCACAAGACAAAACACCAGCAACACTGTACCAAAAATAGAAGCCACCTTCCCGAACAGTAGTCGCACACTGAATTTACATTTGAATTTATCAGATCTGCTGCAGAACACTGTCAGCAACCATTCTGATGATAGTTTTATCAAAAACCCAAGTACCGAGAGTAATGTGGTGAATGTATCTCCGCCTAGAAGTATTTATAAAACAAGAAAACATGACGGTCATCATGAACCATCGCAAATACAGGAGAACAAAACTGCAGCCAAGAACCCGAATATGCCTATCATTAGAAACATTCTATTTCGACGAAAACATAGCTATCTAACCAGAAAACTTCCATTGGACTTTGAACAAATTACGTTTGATACTCTTGGTATATCGGAAATTAATAAGAACCCCGATGATTTACTTTTAGATAACGAGGACTCTCTTCAAGTTGAAGAAAGTAGTCACGATAAGTTAATCTATTACGAGAAGAACAATGCATCCAAAAAATCTGGAAATAACTTTGAAGATTCTTCAGACGAAATGAAGGGTATATCAATGAACAATAAAACTTTTCATCACAACAGAAACAGTTTCAAAAATAATACCAGTAAAGAGTTATCAGCAAGAGTAAAATCAATACCGGATGTTAAGAATATTACTGCCGATGAAACTCATGAAGACAAATTTGATTCAGATGAAATTATTGTCGTGTTCAACACTACGGAACCAAAAATAAACCATACTATGGGCAGTGAATTATACGTAACTAAAGTTGCTGATAAATTTATAGACAAACAAAACAAGACAGAATTGAAAAGTCCGAAAAACAATACTCGTTACTTGTCTCCATCTTTATATAGTTACTTTAGACCTTTAGATGTACCTGAAGAAGAAATGCAACCATTCTTGCGTTTCGGTGAAAAACTGCCAAACAATAAATTCAATTTGTCTAGAAACCAAAGTTTCGATAAAGAAAAAATATTAACAGAAGAAAATAGTGTGACCGTCAAAAATGAGGAGGAAGTACATGAGAATATGGATGTTGCAGTGACGAAACCAATATATGAAAATAAAATTCCAAAGCTAAATATGCCGAATCAAAAAGTAAATGTTGCAAGGGAATATTATAAGCATCGAATTCAAAGTAAAAATGGGGAGAAAAATTTGACGAATACCACTACTTCTCCGAAAGTTGAGAAAAAGGTTATTATATTTAATCAGCAGCAGAGGAATTCGACAAGAAACAGAGGTTTCAGAAATACTACTATATTTTTTCTGGACAGAATGAAAGGACTTCGGAAAACTATTCACTTAGGACCTAACGGTACAATAGCAGATTTGAAACCCACATTAGACGTAAATAAAAATATATCGAATACAACAGAAACTCCAACCAAATTAACAACAAATGCAACAATCTTTCAGTCTGCAACAGAATCAAACCAAATTGAAACAAGTAGCCTAAAATTACCGTTAGAGAAAAATAATATAACGTTACATACCACATATGGAAATAAGTCCGAATCAAAAATAGACAAATTTCCACAAACGACAGAGAATATTCCAATCGAAACGCAGATCAAAATCAAATCTGACATTAATAATACAACAGAAGAAATGGCGAATATTACTTCAGAGACATTAATACCGATAACGTCAACTGAAAATATAAATCTGACTAAAATAACAAAAACTTCAACAGAAGAAAATCTTACTACAATGCCAAGTACAGTCAAAAATAGCGAAAAACCGACCATGAAAACGATTAGAGTTACAAAAAGAATCGATCCTTTGTTTAAGAATTCATTAATCTCGAATAAAAATCAGACTGTCGAACAACCTGAAATAAGTATGCAAAATAAAAGTCATACAACAAATCATTCACAAATGCAATTACATAATTCAGCTGCGAATGAAACCAGTATTTTCAATTCTACAACTGAAAGTGTAGAACAGAGACAGTTTGAATCAACTCGACACGAAACGACAACTATAAAAACATCTAGCACAACTCAAAATTCAAGACTGAAATCACCCGAATTAGCAAACAGAATTATTTCTAAAATAAATACATCAGAACCGTCAAAAATACCCGAATCAACTACACAAATTGTTCATAATAAAACAAAATCTTTAAAACCAATTCGAACAACACAACAAACTCAAACACAATTATTCAAATCTACCCATTTACCCGACATAGAAACCCAAACATCCAAATCAACTCAAACTACAAAAATCTTCGACACAACTACACCTACCAATCCAACAACTAGAATATTATCAACAGCTGTTGTTACATCTGTATCTGTGGAGTCGTCTAAATTAAAATCTGCAAATAAGACTATCGAATTATCGAACTATAAGGACAAATTAAATGATTCACTGCAAGTGGATGATCCAGTTCAGACAACCGTGGCAGATGCGAATGATCCATTCGCAACAATGGTGGCTGCTTTAAGTAATTTCACCTTGCAGTCTTTCCAAAATAAATCCAAGTTTGACATTAATCCTACTCGTAACCCTAATATTAAATTGGAAATCCCACATTTAAATTTTTCCCGACATTCTCTTACGAATTCACAAACATATCATCCTGTAAATAGAACGAAATTCATTCTAAAATCTAATCCAGTATTAAATATATCGACGACTACGATGAAACAAGTTACCAATCACACCAGTACAACTGATTTCATAATTCACGTTCCGGACATTGAAATTCCAGCAACAACGGAATTTCAATTCCAATTAACGCAAACTGAAATCACGAATACGGAAACTGCCATTGCTAATACATCAAATGAACAAGCGGTTGATGGTGTACAAATAGCTACTACACTTAATTATGATTATACGACTGAACAGGAAATTGCAAGCCCATCTACTTTACATTCAACAACCCATTTACAAATGACAACTGCCAAGCCAAACGGAACAACAAATGCATATTCATCTAAGCCAGTTACTGAATCGTCGTCTTCTTCAGAAGCGGTCACGAAATTACCCACCAAAATATTCAATACTACAAGTTTCATTGCTTCTGAATCGGAGCTGCCGCTGGCTACGTTATTTAACATAATCAAGAAACCAGAGATAGATGTAAACGTTACAACAATACATAAGATTCCAGAGACGGTAATATCTCGGAAAAGTGACAGTGATATTGCTCTCGACAATGTTCACGCTGCATACATTTTGGCGGCCTTGGGATTTCTTCCAATGATGGTGATAGTTATTTACGTAGTGCGAACTGTAATGAAGAAAAAACACAAAATTATCGAAGATTTCGAAGCAGAACTGCACGATAGTGAGAAGAAGACTATTATCTTTCCTGTTGCAAGACTGCCTGCGTTGGTGCTGGATTCGTCCAATAGATGGGAGTTTCCTAGGAATAAACTGAGATTGCAAACTTTGCTGGGCCAAGGAAATTTTGGACAGGTTTGTGTACACAGCAATGCTATGTACTGAGATATTATTTATTGCTCATGTTTTATTTGTTTATTGTAGGTATGGAAGGCGGAAGCTGATGATTTGAAAGGACATATAGGCCTGACGAGATTAGTAGCTGTGAAGACAATCAAAGATGGTGCTGGAAGTAAAGAGAGAGATGAACTCTTGAAGGAATTGGCTATTATGCAAAAAATGGGATCGCATGCTAATGTTGTTACCCTTTTAGGATGTTGCACAGATAAAGGTAATTTTCGCATTAATTTTCAATTTTACTACTTTTTTTACTTAAATTTACTCTGGGAGCGTATTTACAGAACCATATCTACTGATAATGGAATACGTGATGTATGGCAAGTTACTGACATTCCTGCGGGACCACAGAACTCGAAGGGATTATTATAACTTCAGTGATGATGCTGCAACTCTCACTGCCAGAGATTTGACAGTTTTCGCATATTGCGTTGCTAGAGGGATGGAATATTTATCGTCCAAAGGAGTAAGTTTACTATTTTTTTAAACAATTTATATACTGCAGTCTAAGAAAATGATATTATATGAAATACATATTTAGACAACGTTTCGTTTCCACGAAAACGGCGCGTAAATGAAAACCGAGTAAATGGAGTCATACATTTAATTCTTAAAAATGTTAAATTTATGCATTGTGGTGACATGTGGTGCCTGGTAAAAAATTATCAACCATGTTCTAGTGAATGGAGAACGTGTAAACTACTATATTTCGACATAATGAAAGGGACATAATTAATTATTGATTATCCTTCCGGGTATGTGAGTGAAAAATAATTATACCCGAGAAATTAATTTAATTATTTTAATTGGTCTAATAATATTTCACTTTGCGAATGTTCCACACGCATGATCATATGTAACAATACGGTACATACCTTACTGGTATGTCATATCCATAATGTATCGTGCCATTCGTAATTATTATTAGGTTTATATAAAAATGACAGCAATTCTTTCTAACTATAATACATATCATCTTACATCATTCGTTATACATACTAATTTGAAAAATATGTAGT
>JAGJTL010000183.1:3533403-3544823 GCA_022063505.1 Calosoma granatense | reverse complement strand
ACTATGTGATATCAGTGTATATATGCAATTCTTGTGAAAATACTAAATATGTAATGTGTTTCGTTGTGCTGTTGCAACTTGTGTAAAATTCCTTGGCAAAATATGTCATCAACTAATGCGAATTATTAAATTACTGAAATATATTGTTAGTTAATAATTATTTTAACCATGAATCTTAAACTACTTTGTGTTTTTTTGTTAATTTTGAGTTTGATTAATAACGGTGCTACAGATAAAGAAGACGATCTTAGTGATTTTGATTTTCACAGTGCGGATTTTAACAATACGGAAGATGCGACATTAGATGAATATGCAAATGATTTAGATTATGATGAAGATGGTGATAATAATGAAGAAAAGCGGCCAAATGTATCAAAAGAATCATTGGTCAGAGAGATAATACTGAATAGTATGAAGAGTGCTGATATGAAAGAAAAGGTTGCCAGAGTTTTACCAATTTTAAGAGCGATGACACCTGACCAAAAATTAGCCCTTGCATCCTTGGTTACATCACAAGTTTTGGCACCGCCAACCAGTAAAGGGTTAACATTGGACGAGGTACTGTATTTAGTTTTTTTAATTAGTATTTAGTAATATTTTTGATCATCTAGGACTTAGAATCATATATTTCGATTTTCATATTTCAATTAGTTTAAATTTAAAATCAAAATTAAATTAGTATGTATATGTATAATACAATACATACATATGTGTATATCACAATGAACAGGCTAATATTAAATATGATATGTTTCGATTTTCATATTTCAATTAGTTTAATTCGTCGTAATGTTACATATCAATATATTTATAGGTACAGTCATGTATGGATAATCCGGACAGAAAGTTGTCAGACCCGGGATTATAGGGGGTTCGGATTATTCATATATTACTGTATTTCCATAACACAGATTAGAATATTATTTATAACGCCTCTAATATTTTGTTAAATTTGTCGATATTATCATTTGAAAAAAAATAAATTGAACGCAGACTCGGTAACGGTTGTCATCTATTTATAAAGATAGAATTACAGTAATTCTTAAATTAAATGTGAATAACTGTTGATCGAAAACATTTCTTTTTAATACACGACATAATAAATATTACGTCAAATAAAAGGCAAAAGTGACAATGATTTTTCATAGCGTTTATGATTTTCGCGTTTATGATTTTCTATAAAATTGGCATAAATGCCCCCAAAAACAAAGGAAAAATAGAAAATATTCTGTTGTCAAATTTGTATTATTTTTTCAATACCTAATCTACCTGTCTGTTAATTTTCATATGTATTGTTCGTTTGAAAGTGTTTTAGAATTTTCGAGCCATATGTACAGGGTAATTTAGCTGTAGTGTAAAAATATGTAAATATGTATTAGCGCGGTCATTTTGAGTAAAAACTATCATACTAACATAGATCATATTCCAGTGAGTTAAGTAACTATAGGAGAACAAAGTTTGATTAAAGTATTGGTAAATTTGCAAAGCTAAATACAAACTATAAAAGTTGTGTATGTGTGGACTAATGTAGACGATGATTTAGTTTTTTGAAAATATTGCATGGTTCATTAGATAATTAATACACATTTCTATTTATAGGTCTCCATTATATTTGGTAACAATCCTAATGTAACTGCTGAACTGATGTTACCGATATCTTTGGACGTAGCAAATATGTTCCGAACTGCCAGAAGTGAGTCAGGGCCTATGGCTGAAGAACTCAGGGCTCCGTATAAACGTCCTACGGGTGTTTTCAGAAGGAACGTTATAAACAGAGCACATAACAAATATTTCAGAATTCGAAAACCTGTCAAACCATCGAACAGCAAAGAACCGCCGAATTGTGAACTTTTTACAAGTAATATATGCCTGAAGAGTCATGACTATCCCATGTAAGTCTTTACTTAGTATGTATATATGTATAATTAGGGCTTGAAACTGAACAAAAAAAGTGTAGATATCGTTATTACGGAAAATAGAAACAAAATTAAAATATACCCATGTTTTTTACCTGTATATACCGATACTTGTCTAATATTGTTTCATATATTATATTTTCATATTACTTTAAAAAAATATAAATTTGCTTAGGACAAAAATAAATTATTATTTTTAAATCATATTTATACTTATAAATACTATAATTGATTATAATACAATTACGAACATAAATTATAAAAGTGAAAACATTTACTTAAATCAGTGGTTCTCAACCAGGGAGGAAGTATTATTATTAGTATTTTAATGCATATTTCATTATTCATATAATTACCTACTATTAATAATTATTATTTACTTCGCTGTATATATTTTATATTGCATTTTCTTTTATTCCTATTTCACACTTGTCACAAACTTTCATGTTCAATCACTGCGAGTTCAAGGCGATGATTATAATCGCTGAATCTCCATATAAAAATGGTGTGAAAGTTAATTTATACGATTAAATTGTTATCCCTTTATGTGGTGAAAGCACACTATACGAGTATGTAGCTAATCGATAACATTTCACATATCAAATAAATACGATCTGAAATGCTGTTTTAAATTGCATATAACAGTTATAGCGCTATGAAAAAGACATTAATGGTTTTACAACAATTGATTTCATATAGTTAACTATATAAAACAATACTTGAGAAGAAATATTATCTAAATATAATTTATTTATAACGTGCATTATCAACTTCTAAGATAAATGAGGAGCTACGAATAAATATTTCTAGGAAAATTTTTGTGGATATTCTAAATTAAAAACAGTATTCTCATAACCAGATTATAATATTAATTAGAACATATTTAGTATTTCGTTTTTCAAAAATAGTCTTCGGAAATGAACAATAGTTGCTAGGCATGGTAAAACTGAGATAATTTATAAAAATATGTCTAAAATTATTACTCTTTTGTCTTCATTTTTCAGTTCTGATTAATGATTTACTTTAAATCTGCAATAAAATATAGTACTAAACACTCAATGCCGATTACAACAGGCTAGATAAGAATTTGATAATGTATCCATAGTGTTAATTAAATGTTTATTTTACAGAGATGCAATAGTTTCGAGTATACGACGCAATAAACATGCGATGGCTGCACTGCTGACCGATTTCAAGGGATTGTCAACGGATGACAGTGTGGATGAAATTTCAACTGAACCGGAATACAAACACAATTCTGACGAAGAAATCTCTAATGAAGTCAGGTAAAAAAAGTAACATGTGTTAATACAGATGACATTTAATACTGATCTACTTTCTAACATTAAAATTTAACAAAAAAAGTTTATGGGCGATACATAAATAAAATTATTTAATCGATAAAACAGTTAATTTTTTAAAAATATGTTTTATACTGTACAGTTACATTTTATTGCTCTGAACTGAATATTATTTGAACGTCACATGAACTTGTTATAATAAAATTTGATATAATTTATTTGTAACAGGCGAGCAGGAACGGAATCAGGTTTTATGTGTCCGTCTGTTATACGTTATGCACGACCACAAAAAGCAAGAGCTACAAGTGGTCAGTGGAAATATATTGTAAACACTGTTGATCATACACAAACATTGAGATTGGAGAGATGTATGTAAGTACATATAAACTTATACACCTATATCAAATGTATATCAGTTTAACTAGTATTATATATTTTGATGAAATAATTCTGAACCACGTGTTCTTAAACTAATTATTATACTAATCTAAATAAATAGCAAGGTTAAAACTAAAATGTTTTATAAAAAGCATCATGCAACATTCGTGTTTCATAATATTTTATGGTTCACATTGAAACTAGTATTTGAGAAAAGGGAATATAAATTATTATTTTCGTTTTATTATATGAAATAAGTGCTTAGTTTTGTCTTATACACTTGTATAAACTTGTAATGTAATGAAATATTTCTTTAGGAAACCTGGAGATACGTGTACCTATTTGACGGATAATTTTAAGTCACGATGTGTTCAAGTATATAATTACCATCGATTACTTACATGGGATGAAGCAAATGGCTTACACATGGATATATTTAAGGTAATTTATTAATTTGTCTACGTATTTGCTTTAAATTTATTAATATTCACCAACTTGATTATTATTAAAACACAATTTTATAAATACCTTAATGATATTTTATGTACTTCTCTGTATTTTCAACGAAATATTTCTAGTAATATTGGTGAAAAAGCTGATTGTATTTAATATGTTTAATATTAACAGGTGCCTACATGCTGCTCGTGTCATATAGACAATTATAAAGTTCCGTTTCCTCCACATCACGCAAACCATGCCACCACATCTGAGCATTTTCCAGGAGAAGATCTCGAACACCAACCATCGTCAGCCACTCCGACAGAGCACAACCAGTATCCAAATACTATTCCAGGCTCCAAGCATTACGAGGAACCAACGTATCAACTAGATTATCCCGATACCAGTCATTACCAAGAGCCAACAAAAGTTAGACCATCGACAGTTACATCAGAGTATCATCACACTCTGCCAAAATATCTGGAGGCTCCAAGACCACAACAGCCTTTATTGAAACAAAATTTCAATTTGAATTACAAAAGATCTAATACGCCCAAGCCACCGAATAAACGCCCTAGTCGACCAGTAAGAAGGCCATCGAAACCCATTAGAGATTTGGCCCAAAGTGAGTCTAATTTCGGTCAAATAACCACTGAGTTACCAATAAGTACTACCACATCCGTTAATAAAGAACTAACACGGAAAATTAATTATAATTATCATCCCATTATAGACTTTTTTAAGCCTGATCAAATAGAATCGAGGATGGACACTGGAATCACCGGTGACTCGGAATGGCGACCGGTCACTTCGATGCTCTTGGCTACTGTCACTGAACGAACTCGTTTTCAGAAGCGATAGAACGTTTTAGAATCAATTGTAACATTTTTCATTAAGACTGTCTTTCTATTTATTGAAATTAGAAAAAGAAGTATAATCTGTAACAATTGCACAAATTTTAAGACAAGAAACTACCGAGCAACATTATTACCAGATGCTACTTTTTTATGAATTTAGAATATCGTATTAAAATAACTAAAAGAATTGTGTTTTGAATAGATAGCCTGTATATAATTCATGTATATGTATAATTTTAAACATCATTTAGTACAGAACTAAAAATAATTACAAAATAACAACTGTGTATAACAATTAACATTTATAATTTTATTTCGTGCATTCTACTCTCCAATGCCAGTAATATTAATTGTCAATGTCCATGGGGAGTTATTTACATATGAATTGTGTATAATGTATTACATATATAGATTAGGGAGTAATTTATTGAGTAATGCTTAATATTAGTTTATATATTATTTATTAATTGTTTTATAATTATTTACATTGTTGAATTTGAATAAATGTTTGAAATTTGTTATAAGCGTTTTGAAATTATTCGCTAATTATTCGTGTGCATATAAAATATATGGTTAATACTAGCTGTTCAGTCATACGATCGTATCTCTCGCGACGATCCTGTATATTATTTCTATTGCTGTATATTTATTTTCCTGCCAAACATTTTTTATATGAGGATTGATAGATGCGCTGATATTAATACAATGGAAAACAATTTGCGTGACATTCATTACGCATATCTTTGTCCATGAATGCAAAAACATTGTCAATAAACTATTATTTGTGTAAACACAATAAAATGTACTTTACATAATATATGTATATTTTCCGGTATAGAACGCACAGTTCATTGTTTTTCTTATTTAATCATCAAATAATTCACTAATCACCACTTGCATGTGACCATATCAAAAGCAATGTTTCATAATACAAAATATTATTTACATCACACTAAACTGAGACTAACTCAAATTACACAACATTACACATTTTGTACCTCACACAGAACTGGTTTTAAAATTATTTCCTTGCCTTCAGGAGCGGACTCAGTGAAAATTCAAATTAAAATGCAAAGCGGTCTCTAATTAATGCTTACGACATAGTTGGCTAGCTAAAATAATTATCAGTTACACAATTTTAAATGAATTTTAAATATAAATTTTCGTTTACGATCTATGTTTATCAATTATCTTTAAAAAGTATTTATTTATATAAAAAATTCAAACAAACACAAACTCCAAAGTTATGGAGTTGTTTAAAGAAAGAAAAAGTTGCACATTTATGAGGTGGTGTTTTTTGAAAATCAGTATTTGCGCTAGCACTTAATAAAATAATATAGCATACACCTTCACAAAAATTTTTGACTTTTAGCTACTGTAGACAAGGAGGGTGCATATTTTTCTGATTACGATATTTGTGCAATTAATGTTAAAGTCAAAAATCAGTCCGCACCTGTCCGCTTTCCTGCTTATATAGTGAAGGTCAAAAGTAGTTGAGGCAGACACAGGATATTTATCTGTGTGTGTTGAAGCGTAGTTAGATGTTTGTGTTTCATCAACTGTGTTATAAGGTAATACAACTAAAAATCAAGTCATCTTCAGTGGTTTATAACAATCAATGTTGTTGGGCATAAATCTGCCAGATTTTTTGTTAATGTTTATTTATATTAATTCTGCACATGTTTATATTAAATCTACAAAATATTCATTTTAAAATTGGAATTTAACTAAAATTGATTGAATAATGCTTTCAGTATATTTTTGTATTTAGAGTAAATAAATTTTGAAATACATTTGGATGACAGATCTGGTCATGAAACAGTATACATGTTTAATTTATTGTTTCACTTGACTTCCTAATTTGTCATCAAAAGGCAGAATTAAAATATTAACATATTAAAATGTGTGTGAATTATGTAATAAGCAATTAAAATAATTTTAATGACAAGTTGATTTCTCTCTGAATTCATATCTTTCAACAATAATTAAATACTGAAAGTGTTAGAATCCGGGCTTGGACCTTCTCGATTAAAAGTGTAGATTCGGGCGATGAAAACATGTTTAACATATTGGACTATACACGTATAAAGAACGAGAAATGCATACATCTAATATGAGATATAATTTTATTATTGATTAAATAGATACATATATAAAATATGATGTAACGACGTTATAATAAATAAACTTTACAAATTAGTTTAATTTTTTCATCTTTCTTCAATTTCAGAGTAACAATGCTTTTGTTAATAATTTTTATTATATTATTAATTGTTTGTTTTAAACAATATAAATCATTTCAATACTGGAAAAATCAAGAAACACCCTATGAAAAGCCATGGCCGATATTTGGAAACATGGGTCGTTTTGCTTTCCGTCTAACTTCAATACCGGATTGGATACACACAATGTACAATAATCATAACTCCAGGTAATATTTAATTAACAGAAAATATGTTAAAATAACAGAATCAATGAATGTATGTTCCTTTACAGATATGTTGGATTCTATCAATTCACATCACCAGGACTAATGATTAAAGACATCGATTTACTAAAACAACTTGCTATTAAAGACTTTGACAGTTTCACTGATCACAGACAACTTTTGGATTACGACGTAGAACCATTGTTTAAGAATTTGTTATCACTCAAAGGTATTTATTATTTATTAAAAAACTTTGGCCTTCATTTATGTCTATGTGTTTCTAGGACAAAAATGGAAAGAAATGCGATCAAGTTTATCTCCTCTGTTCACCAGTAGCAAAATACGTTCAATGTTTATTCTAATATCCGAATGTGCGGAACAGTTTACAAATCATTTCGCAGAGAAAGCGAATGCAGACAAACCCATTATTATCGAAATGAAGGACGTTTATACAAGATACGCAAATGATGTTATAGCAACATGTGCGTTTGGAATAAAATGTGATTCTTTGAAGGAACGAGAAAATGAATTTTATATGATGGGCAAAGATGCTACAAATTTCGCTGGCATTAGAAATTTAGTATTTGTCGGATATTCTGCGATGCCAGCTGTAATGAAATTTTTTAAAGTGAGATTGTTTAGCAATAATGTAGTGAATTTCTTCAGTGGGCTTATTACAACAACTATAAAAACACGTGAAGAACAGCATATTATTCGGCCGGACTTGATCCATCTATTGATAGAAGCCCGCAAGGGCAAGTTAAAACATGACGATGATAAGTGCAGTGAGTTTGATGGATTTGCTACAGTTACAGAATCTAATATTGGCAAGGAAACACATAATGTTAAAGCTGGTATGTTATAGTTATGAAATAAGTTACATATCTCATTTTACTTATAATTATATATACATTTTAGAATTAACTGATGAGAATATTACTTCGCAAGCATTGCTATTTTTCCTAGCTGGATTTGAAACAGCTTCTACGTTATTATGTTTTGTATCCTATGAATTAGCACTTAACATGGATGTTCAACAGAAATTACAAGAGGAAATTGATAGAACCTTAATGGAATGTGATGGAAAAATAAGTTATGAAACTATTCAAAAAATGAAATACTTGGACATGGTAATATCAGGTATGAGTCATAAGCAGCTAATTTTTCTAGATTCTACATTGTACATTGATATTTATTATTTCAGAAACTTTGCGAAAATGGCCACCTAATGCACTTACAGATCGTGTATGTACAAAAACATTTACTATTCAACCAGTGCATCCAAATGAAAAACCAGTTCATTTAAACAAATCTGACGTATTATGGTTCCCAATATATGCAATACATAGAGATCCACAGCATTATCCCAACCCAGATAAATTTGATCCAGAACGATTCAGTGATGAAAATAAAGACAGTATTAAACCATTTACTTACATTCCTTTTGGTTTAGGACCCAGAAACTGCATAGGTAAATTCATAATTAATTATAAAACATTATTAATGATTTATTCATTGGATTTTCTATTTTTAGCTTCTCGCTTTGCACTGCTGGAAGCAAAAATCATATTCTTTCATTTCTTGGCAAAGTTCGATATAGTTGTAGTAGATAAAACCCCAATTCCTTTCCAGTTCAGTCGTAAACAATTTAATGCCAATTCGGCAAATGGTTTTTGGTTAGGTCTTAAGTTAAGAAGTTTGAAGGCGTAAGCTATGTAATTATAAATAAAAATGATATTGCATATTGCATTTTTAAAATGAAACAGTGTTGTCCGGTTTTCTCAGGGGGTACATGACGTTACACTTAATATGATAAGTTCAGACGTCATTAACTTAATACAATATAATGATTAATTATACAAGTATTGTAATAATTATTAAATATACATATATAAGTGTTATATTACAATGAAAGGGTATTTTTTTCGCCTTCCCATATAAATTCATTGTTTGAGTTTTGTATTCTCACTAAAAACGAAAAATTCCGTCCGCAGTCCCAAATTATTAAGCGTAGTATTTAATTTTATTTTAGAAAAAATAAACATTGAATATTTGTTGCAATAACTACAAAATATTTTAAATGGCGCATAGCTAGGAAGGTTAGCAAACAAGTATATCTACGGAATGGTATAGATGCTATCGACCATATTAAAAATTTAAACGTAGTGCCTTTCGGAGAAGATGCCAACCGAGACGCATCGCTCCAAAAAAGAGTAGACGTGTACAAATACACAATAATTCAATTGCTTCAGTGTAAATTAAATATGAGATAACAATGCTGAAGGCATGTAACAAATTTACTGATATGAAATACTGGTTGCCTAGCAGTAAGTGGCGTATCACGTGTGGCCGATAGTAGATACAGATATATATATTCAACATATGACCACATATAAATATGATAATCACTAATCACTTGAAACAAAAAAAAAAGAAATTTAGTAATGACTTGATAAAACTATGATGACTACTACTAAAACTGGAAAAGGAAATGTAACGTAATGTACAATTTTGAAAGAGAGGGAAGGTGGTGAAAATTAGTTAATTAGTTAAGATGGGCATCCGTATATAGGGTACGCAGTAAGTCTAAAAGAACGAAGAAAGTTCAAAATCTTCGAGATGTCGTCCATCGGTAATTGACACAACTGCCAGTTTTGCAGGCTGGGCTAACCAATGCGTCTGAGACAGGCAACAGCCTTCATGAAAGGCCTCGTCGACCCGGAGCTAATGAACTCCACGTCAACAATACTCCGAGCCATGCACGAATACTGGAATATAAAATAAAAAGACTACGAACGGGACAATTAATTTAATGAACAACAAATAAAAAAAGTAAATCTTCCAAAACTGTACAAATACGTATGCAATGGGAAATAAATTAAAATTAATAAATACATACTTGTCATCGTGTTGCAAGGCGTCCGCTGCCCACCTGGTTGTGACGTAGTCGTCTTGATAACTGACAGTTACTGATAACCGATCTGCACATCGAGTAACATCGGGCGAGTCTTCGTGAAACTACGGCGGTTCGTTATTCGGGTAGGTTCGTTTAAAACCGCCGAAATAAAAACAAATGAATTTGATAATACAATTTACTAATTTTATCAATATACAGAATATCCCAAAATTCTTGCAAAAAATTTAAGGGTATATATTATTTGATGTACTGATTATAACGCAAAAAGAATTACTACTTTTCACATTACTTGGAGCAAATATTTTTTATTCAATATCTCGCTATCAATTTTTTTTTATTCCAGACAGTACTTACGTATACTGTCTTTAAGAAAGAAATGTTTCTTAAACTACATGTTAATTCATATGTTCCATATATCAAATGACATCCAGTATGTTACGCTTCTATGAACATGATACATGAAAAACAATAATGTCAAACTTGAAAGTGTACAGTAGTATATTATGTCACATTCATTTATGAAATGTTCTGAAACATGTTTTGTTTACTTTAAGCTAGCATAAAATGTATTAACGTAACAAGCTAACAGAAAAACAGGCGAAAACATTAAATTCCGACGACAATAAATGTTTCGGAAATATGTACTTGATATTATTTACGCAATCATGTATTATGTACATAATACGCATCTATTACAAATTTTCTCAAAATCGATTGCTATCTACAAATTATCGACCTGACCTCACGGGGAAACCGATAATATTAATTCATTGAATATAATTCAGCTGAAACTTACTCGGATGTTCTGAATATTTTTTGTTAAAATATAGTATACATTCATCAATTTACGTTATGTGAAAGTAATTCCGAGCAATATTTTTATTGCAAGACACATGGTTGGTATTAAAAGAAAAATATTATTTCATTAAAGCGAAATGATATGTTAAATTTTTTTGCTTCTGTGCAAAAATTAAAACCTTCCGTAATCAATTCATTTTGTAAGCCATTACATTGACATTTCATAGTTTCTTTTATGATAGTGATCCTACACGTACTTGAAAAAGCTATAGATTTGCAAATATATTATTTCTTTCAAGGTGAGCTTGTCTCATGGTTAGCCACCCTCCTCCACATTTATTGCATTTTTCCAATATTCTAATTTCTTTTAAAATGTTATATATATAT
>JAGJTL010000183.1:3501193-3520138 GCA_022063505.1 Calosoma granatense | reverse complement strand
TGCTCTTAATTAAATTATATTATTATATTTATCAGAACAGTTATATGATATTATTCTTTTTAATTACAGTTCAATGTTAACATCGTCTTGATAATCGGACATTAAATTTGTTTTATGTTAGTAAATAATACGAAATTATCTTCTATTTACTTACATCCCACAAATCCTTGGGAACCCTTATAAATAATGAATTTATAATTAATAGACTCACGACATAATACGAAATAAACTTGAATCTACATAGCTATATAAATAATTATAAAAAAGATAATGTATAATATTTACTGTATTTTTAAGTTCCCATACGTGAAATTACTTATTTCCCGATAATAATTATATATTTCACTGCAATTTCGAAAATTATTACAAGTAGATACATAACATACAATTGACCTTACCGTGTGCCTACTTATACTATATAAACATGAAAAAATTATGATTGACATGTCAAACAGCCAACAACTGCCCATTTGCAACGACATCAAACAAATTACAATAGTACGTAGTAGGTCAGCTAAATAAGTCAAAGATGGTGTGCAAATACGTAAGTTACAAATGTATATTTACTATTCTGAATAAGTCATCTTGTCATACATGCTTTCTTATTATTTCTACTAATAATTTTGTTATTCATGGAAGCCACTTTTTATCATATTGATCCATTTAGTTATCAGATTGTGGAAAATTGCATTTTATGTGAACAATAAGAGTAAATTATTAATCCTGTGAATTACAATTTTTGTGTTCGCCAAACACTAAATTACTATAAATAAATCAGCCAAGCATTGAACCTCACAAGAAGTTTTTGCGCACGGTCGCCATTTATCGAGTTACGTTGCTAAAAGAAACTAGAATCAATATATTTTCAAAGTATCACATTAGTGAATTTTGTTCTGTACCAAAAAACCGCCACATGGACTTCAAAATGTCATAGTTTTATATGACATACTAACTTAGTGTTGCAGTATTCTGAAAATATACGGACTCTGCAAATATAATAACTAATAACAACATACATTTCAGTAACATTACCTTATTTGGGACCACAGAAAGGTAAAATAAATAATGATGATGTAAATTTTTTCCCATATATCCACTATAACAGTGGTTCTCAACCTATGGCTGGCAACCCAAAAGTGGGTCATAAGGCCATTTGTCGTAGATCGCAAAGTCATGAAAATTAATTTTGTTTGCCACGCTGACACAGAACACGGCTTGTACGGGAACCCCCGACACCATGGGTATTTTGTGAATAAAATAAATGGTCTATAGTTACACGAATAATGAGACAAACACGATGTACTAATAGCACAGTGCTATTCAAATACTGTAATATTTTCTTAATTCAATTAATAATCATATTCACAGGTTATAATTCTGTACATCACTATTGCAATGGTAACAGCTCGGCCAGCGGAGAAAGATACAGACGTGGAAGATCTTCAGACAGCGGATTCTTATAATTACGGCTATTATTACCCTACATCTTACTACTACGGAGGATATTATCCATATAGTTATGGATACGGAAACCTGTATGGATACGGTAAGCAATTGTTAACATGATAAGAGCAAGCAAACCTTATAAGTTATACAATAAAATATCATAAATTTATACGACGCTAAACATTATTTTAAAAAAATACTAATATATTAAATTGACCAGCGATTTGTATTAAAATTAAATTTATTTTCAGGATATCCTACCTACAGCTATGGATATGGCTTCCATGGATATCCATTTTTGTACAAATAATTGCAAATATTCAATATGCTGATTTTTGTTTCACTGATATTACATAATGTTGATAATAATTAGCAGTGTATAATTCACATTATTATATTAGGTCAGTGCAAATTAATTTCGTCGTAAATTATTTTGTCATATTTTGACATTTTGTATAGAGACCTTCAGTTTAACAAATTACGTTTGTTAAAATAGACTTGTCCACTTCATCAACAATTTTATTGCTTGTCAAACTTTTCATTTTAAGTTTTGTATTTATTAAGCAATAATTTGTAGTAAAAATTAAAGATATAAATATATCGTTTGAATGTATATATTGATAGTTTTAATAATTAGCATATTTAATAATGTTGTTTATAATGGATGCTAAATTAATAATATATATATACATATGTAATGAAAAATTTAAATAAAATCTTGTAACCATAATATGTAAGTAAGTACCAACATACAACCCAGAAAAGTTAAACAAACGTTTTCTTGATTTGATATCTGGAAGTATAATGTATTTTTCAATATCATAATTTCAGAAAATTTACAACTTAAATATAAATCATTCATGTAAATGTCAATAAAACAACATTCTACGGAAACAACTAATAAAGGCAATTTCCGTCACAGTTTCTAATATAAGACTATGATATAATCTTTCATTTTTCGCTAATAATTTCATTTTATTATTACGCGTATACATTTAATAACAGTATTACAAAATTCAATTGTGCAATAAATCAGTAGAAGAAATTTTAAAAACTGACAAATAATAAATATTTTTATTTTTATATTTCATAATATTCCAATGTCTTTAATCTCTTTAATTATAGATGAAAATACCTAAAAGCAGGACAATAAAAATATTTGGTAATTGCATTAAATAAACTTTTGCAGTAATATTTATTTTTTAAATATTTTTCTTAGGAAATATTTCCCGGGAACGCCTACGTTCAAATCCGAATGACCTACCTTGAAAGAAATAGAAAAGGTCATCTATAGAAGATCATCATTCGTATTCTGACCAGATTTATCTCCTTTAGGTTATTCAAACAAACGAAAAATCTACATAATTACATATAATGTTAAGATTTCGTCAAAAAACCACTTTTCCAGAAAAAATATTAATTTATTCTGAATGTCAAAATATTCTCACAATGAACTTGCGACATTTATCAATTTTTTTAATCTTAGAGTTAAGGATGTGCTGTCAGCTGATTCAGGTGTTGTACAGCATTATTACATTACATCTACCTTCTGACGCATTCATGATGGAATGTTTTTGTAAAAAAAACCAAACAAAATTGTTCATTTTGTTATCAGATACAAAAGATGTTTCATTTACAGTAAGTAAAATAATTCATTATGCAAATTGTTGGATTTCCACTTTTATTTTTTAGCGTGAGCATTAAATATTTGTATTAACTAAAACTAAAATCATGTAGCAATATATTTTTTATTTGAGTAAACCACATTTATTTTAAGAAATGAAGTTTGCATTCATGTTTCTATCGACAGATTAAAATTGCATTAGTATAAAATGTATTCTGGCATAGTTTTCTCTGCAAATCTGGTTCACAGCTCTAGTAGTTAATTAATAAAAATAAAAAACCATACATAATATGTAATAATATATAAAGTAGTTAAATACTTCATAATTATGTGAGAAAATTCCCCTAGGCTCCATTTAGTTAAACATATTTTGTAACAATCTATGACATTTTACGTTAAAATCTAATCTAAAATATCTGCTCGAAATCCGGGTATCATTTTGTTGAACAGAAGCATATTTGAATAGCAATTTAAATGTTAAAGTTCATTTTGAATACACTTATTTGTATTTACTTCGTCTAATAAATACTGAAACGACAAATCATAAGGTCATAAAAACAATAGTATTTTTTAGTCAAATGCAAGAAATAATTAATCGAAATATAGTATTATTGTTCTGTAAAAATAAAATATATGTATTTAAAGTAATTTTCTTGGCATACAAAACCATTTTAGCAATATAATTTACATGGTATCATTCAGGTTTGAATTACAACAATTTTTTCATTTACACATTCCTGTAAAATTATTCTGAGGAATGTATCGAATTTTTTTATGTCTTTGCAAATACAAGATGACCAATAGAAATTAACATGATACACTACTTCAGGATATGGCTGACCTTGCTACTTAACAAAAAAGAAATAAATATGTCTGTCAATCAGAATGTGAGAGCCATATTAAATAGGCATCGTCATTCTTGTCATTGTGTCAGTATTACCATCATTCAGTCATCGAGTGCATTCTTGCACTACCATCAGATATTGGTCAGTTACACAGATTTCAAAATGATTATTTGATATGTTTTATTGCACTATTAATTTTAGAAGGTAAATGAAAGCTCTTTGTAATTCCATATCTTGGAAAAGGTGAACATCTATTTGGATATGAAAAAAGTTAACAAAAACAGGATTTATAAAGATTTTTAGAGGAAATATAATCTCTAGTATAAATGAGGCATTCCTTTGACATTAAAGAAAATGAGACAATATAAAAGTAAATAAAAAAATATGATTTACAGTTATTATTATTCATTTAACAATATTTCTTCAGGTTTTTCTTAAATTATAGGCAATTTGACGTACTGCTCTGTATATGTGGTTGCAAAATTTCTATTAACGTACGTCGATACTATATACGTTATACTTGTTTAGTATAGAAAAAAAACGTCAAAATAATGTTTCACATTATACCTACGCATTATATAGAACTTTATTTGTATTTATATTTAGATTGACACATATAATACCTACAGGGATAGTAATGTTTACAAAACAATAATCAATATATGTTGCAAAATTGTTTTACTGCATAGAAGAACTGAACAAATTGGATTGTAACAATATAAGTACAATTTAGAAGGCCATCGCACATCAATAGTACATGAAACTAATATTTTATTTACATGTAATGAATATTTCAATAGTTTGTACAGTAATATCTTGTGAAAATCCAATCATGTTACTGTAATTACGCAGGTAAATAAGCAATAATGTAAAAATAAAAATGTTCGGAATTTACTTTTCCAATATCTACATATATGTTTAAGTGCATCCTGGAATAATAATAGGTATATTCTTCTGATAAGGTACTTGTGTACAATTGTATATAGAAAGTCATTATATCATTGTTGGATACTTGTGGCCACATGATGATTATATATGTAAATCTATCTATTAATATTGTATTTACGCGACCTCACCGTAGGCAAAATATCTCTCGAAATTTTTTAATACGAATGTGACCTTTGTATTGAACGCTATATGGATGAGCGAATGAAGAAACTAATTTTGTCCACTGCCTACTATGTATAAAGGCATCAATTAGTAAATGTCGTCCATCTGTTTTCTTGCATAACGATTTTCCAGCCATGGACAACGGCTCACCTGCGAAATCGTTGTTCTAACCTAAAGATTGATTTGTTAGCATTTAATGTTAATAAAATGTTGTAAAAGACTTAAAGGTGTCGTTTAATTGTGATTTGTGGATAACCTTGGACATATTTAGATCTGTCAATTATGTTCGGAAATGTTGAAATACAGTGGGTAGCAAGAAAATCAAACATACCGAGTCCATGTTTATGTGCGAGTTAGTTGGAACAAGAAATTATTTAATGTCATAAGAGAATACAGTGTGCAAATTTCAATAATATCTCAAACACAAAAATGTTACTGTTTGGTGTAGGGATTTAAAAAAGCTTATTTTGTTCAAATTATATTTGAAATCATCCATTCAAAAAGTATAGTGCTAGACTGTTTTTGGAAATACACCATGTAAGTTTCAAACAGTCTGAATGTAATTGTTTTATTTAAAATCATGGTTCTTATGATACTTTTTAGTTTTTCTTCAAAAGTAAAAGGGATATTTGTATAAACTAATACATCATTGTAAAGAGAAAAAATAACGCTTTTTAACTAAACTATATTTAACTAAGGTACAAATTTAAAAATGAAACTTACATGCTGTATCTCCGAAAATATTCAATAAAAAAATTTATCTATAATTATTTAAAAAGCTCATTATTCATGCTAAAATATTTATTTGAAGCTTTTTTCAAAATTCTGAATTATTTCTGAGTTATAAAGGTTAACGTTTATTATCTAAATCGGAAAATCAAACTTTTATCCATATCTAGTGACCCATGCAATATTTTCAGAAAATTGTCATTATCATCGGGTCATAAATGTGCAACTTGTCTAATTTAACCAACTTTGTATCTCTTATAGTTTCGGAGATCCCAATGATGGGCGCGATACGGTTATAAGTATCAATAGCACTAACATACATATTCCACTAATTACATTTTGTATTCACCCTTGTGAAAATGTCACTAACAAACCAATAATACAAAAATCAACCTAGCAACCTCGGACATTGCCATACATGTGGTGTGTATTTCGCAATAAGCTGTAGATGCTATCCTGGAAACTCCCCTGAAGGACGTTAACAAATACTTAATTATGGTATCCCGGGTAAACGAGATATAGCGAATGTGAAAACCACACAATGTCCTTGCAATTAATAATCATTAATATATTCTTTTTATCACACGTCTTACTTGAAAGTCTGAAATAATACTTTGGTCAATAAATATTTAAACTTTCTCAAACAAAATAAAATTTAATTTCCAAATTACATTACTAAAAATAATGGCAATACCGTCTAAGGAATTTATTCATTTTAACTTCTTGTGTGACATCTTCGAGAAAGCATAAATATGAATTTACATCATAAAACGTTTGTTAACGTTAAATATTAACTACAAAATTTTTATAACTAACAAATTTTTGTTCAGAACACGTTTTCAAAAACAGTGACACATTTACCGAGATGAAATGAATATTGTCGATTATGCAAATAGTTTTTCTTTTTTTTAATTAATATTTTAATATATTCTAGAATTAATTGAATTGAATGTAACATATCACATATTACTGAAAATGATTTATGAATGAGTTAGTAATCACATAATACCAATTAGTAGACATGTGTACAATATTATGTATGTGTATGGAACATGATTCATTCATTCAAAGATATGTACCCGCATGTTTGACTCTGGTCATATATTGTGCAAATTCTGTGGGTTTAGCGCCATATAATACGTTCTGACACATAGCTAACCTTTGACATACGCTACCGGTCTGTACCATTGCAAATGCGAGTGTCATTACGTCACAAACACGATCGGCTCGCGTTGAAAATGAATTACAAAGAAAAGAGAACGCTGATTTCTCGATGTACGTGTGAATACGCACGAGGTCACTAATAACAGTCTATTAACATGTTTGTTTTTATCAAGAACCGAGGAAGAGATAGTGACTGCATCTCAATATTTTGTCCGGATCTTTCCTATTGCGATTCCACCAGCCGCAATGTTGAACCAGTTCAAGAGCCAAAGTTCGGCCACTGCTATTCTGACTTTACAGATAGGAATCCCTTCATTCTAGAGCTAACACATCTTCTTGGTTTCCCTTTACTTCTAACACATCCTATAATTACTGGTCGCATTGTAGCAGGAAAGACAAATTTTTGCTGTTCCCTTGTAGAAATGTTTGCATGACATTTAATTATTTTAGTGCTTTAATCAAATGCACATAATCAGAACGAAAATACGTAGATAATACTTACTAAGTACTTTGAATGAAACAGAAGTAAAGTCCAAGAACAAGTAAAGTACAATTTATCGAATATATGGATGAAACTGAGAAAATTTAAAAAAAAAACAATATGTAAATAATGTGCGCTCAGGATCTGTCTTAATCCACTTTCGAATGGAATCATGACTACGTCTAATAATATGCTATGTAAACAAGAAACAAAATATGAATGAAATACTTTATTGAAATATCAAACATGTGTTAGTTGAAAATTTCATAGCATTGAGATATGAAATATATGTGTATGAGAAAGTCGTGTGGTTTTTGTAATCAGTTGTATTAAAACTTTAATTAGGATATTTTATAGGAATAAACTGTACTCACCATGTGAATCTCTTCAAAATACACAGAACGAGCAACAGGTTGCACTCATTATTCACTTAAAATGATGTGCTAGTGACAAGGTGCACTCGTTCGACTAACTAGTACTAGTATTATAGTGGTATAAATTATTAAAAGATTCACCTTCTAAGACCTTACTAATAGTGAACTGATGAGCGACGTAATATATACATGTTACGTTTGTCACCATAACCCGCTTAAACAAGGTTTTAAATGGGTTTTGTTATTCAATTTGAAACGATTAATTTGAAACTGCTTATACATGTGTAAGCCTCAATTAAAAACTTGTCTAAATCGATCAGTTGAATGTAAAAAATTAAGCTTGGTATTTGCAAAATTTCTTTGAATAGGGAATAATCTCTATAACTTACAACTAAATAACTTTCCATTTGTAGAATTCCCCATTGCAATTGCAAAATTGGCAAATTTATATTGCAAAATTAATTTTTATTTATGACGTTGTAACATGAACCTCTGCTAACCTTTCATATAATATATTAAATGATTTCACCCACACATATGCTATATGTCTCTACGCATACATGCGTATTCAGTTAGAATAGCAGTGTACATTATTTACAACAGTGCTATTTTTCCGAAAAAGTGCAAGAACACTTTCTTTTTCTAAGTGGAAATTTAAACCTAATGTTTCGTTCATTGATTTGTCCTTTCCTTTCTTGAAACAAATAAGGTAGAGGTCTGATTTCTGAAAGGTTTTTTTTTATAAAAAATAAGTCTGATTAATTTTCGTATTTTTTTAATATTTCTAAATCTTATGCTAAATTTCTAGGACAAGATAAATCTCGAATCAAAACAAGTAATATCGAAACGAAATTACATTGTTTAATGCTACTAGATACATTCGATATTATTCTTTTTTAAAACAAAAAACAGTTTAAACAAAATTCATAAAATATAAATACATCAATATAAAATAATAATTGAACAGTTATAGAAAGATTAAATATAATAGAATTACATACATACTAACTGACGATTATTTCATAGCACTAATTTAGAAAATCAATTAGCGTTGTGCTAATTTAGTAATGCACAGAAACTGAAAGTAGTTTGAATTAGTAATTAGTACCGGCATGTTCTAGTATTACACCTATCTAGGTAAACACATATGTAAATAAGGAATTATAAAAGCACTTTACATTACACACGCCTGCATTTTTTTTATTAAATTTTATCCTTGATGCGCCAACGCATCGTTCTGATATGTTCGATGTCAGATTAACTGTGAATCTATTAGTAATGAAATGAAATAATTATATAAACCTTATTTACAGTCAGACACCTATAATTACTTGATTTCATTAAATTGACAAGAAAATATTACATGAAGAAAAGTGTTTTTGTCTGTAATTATATGTCCTGTGTATATTTTTAAACATATTCCGAGAAATACAACATATTTTATGGAGATAAGATCAGACAAAACATATTCATTGCCATTCAAATGTAACTGTAAATATTGTAGAAACTAAGTACCTTTTAATGAATTTTTTAGTAACTAATTGTACTGATTTGACAAAATATATGTCTATAAATAACATTACAGTAAAACTTACGACTTATTGTCATAAAAATATAATTCCTGGTATTCATATATTCAGTAAAGAACTTTTTACACAGGAACAAAATGATACATTACAATACAATTCCTAACATGCATGTATTCAGTAAAAAATAAGAATTTTTTACACAGGAACAAAATAATATATTGCGATACAAGTATAGTTCAAATATCATGAATTATAATTCGTCAGAACATAAACTGTAAAAAAAGGAATACACCTGTATACCGCAAACTGTTATTCAAACGGCTGTTAAACAAAGGCAGAAAACGGATGTGGTAAATATTGTCTAAACCAACATGTTAACATAAAAATTTTACATAAGAAAGCTATAATTGTATAACTAGGTTTATCTTGACATACAGTGTAATAATAATTCTATGAAAGAATGTACATATTTCAATATATTAATACGATAATATAAAAAGACATAAAAATTTTACTTAACCTTAGCTTAAATTATAAGCAATTTTTCTGACGAACACAGTACCCTAACTTTTTTCAAAATAAATGTTAAAGGGATTTCAGTTCTTAAATCGATTTTATAATGAAATGTAAAAAATAAAATCAATATTACAATATAAAATATTAATTACAATGCAAAAGGAAATTCTATGCGTCCCATAATATTTTTTCATATAAATAATATTTCAAATACAAATAGGGTAAAAATTTATAAATTTTTGAATTGTAGTTTATATTACACAATTAATTCATGTCAATGACCTATGACTATTATTTTTTTATTAAAAAACCAATGTATTACATCACTGATCAGTCATATTTTATTGGCAAAACTTAAAAAATCCATCTATAAATATTTATGAATTTATCCAACACTCGTCATTATTTTCTAAAATAAGACTTTATCAAACGAATCTTCAAATATTTTAGTTTAGTAAAAAAATTACATTGCCAACAATTATCATAACATAAATTTCATACACAAAAAAATTCCTGAAACAAGTTTCTGAATGACATTATTTTTGTGAAGATGAAAACGAAAGTAGTCATGTAGTCATATTGTATCTGAACAGACTAATAACCAGTTTAGCCAGAGAAGAATGATGGAATCAAGAAATGTCGTAGCAATTAAATTCTCATATAAAGAGTCAAAAATCATATTGTACTAATTATATGTCAATGTAATATGTGAACGTATTATTATTCAAGAATATGCTAGTTAGATAATAGAGGAGGAGGAGAGAATAAGAAGAATTATGCTTAAGAATAAAATATATTCAGAATATAACCAACCCGGATGTCCTATTTTAATATGAACTGCTTAGGAATGTCCAAGCAAGACTGGAAATTCCAAATAGGTAAAGAAAAATGTCATTTTCTGGTATTTAAATAAAAGCCTGTTTATAACAATCCAGCAGATGTTAGAATATGAAAAAAATTAACCGTCAAAATGTTTCGCCTGATAAAAATTAAGTATTATTGCATACAAGATGGAAAAATATTGTAAAATTATTTACGTAACAATTTATTTGCCCAAAAACTTAATGGCAATATGTCCTGAGTTTTAAATGTGACTTTCAATTATATATAATATATTAAGCAATTTATATTTCAAAAAAAACTTACATACATTCATATAACTTACATCGGTATTGTCTCCCAAAAATAACTTATAACATTAATTATACGCGTGTAGTATGACGTCAAATCGTCACCTTTTTATTTTATTATTAGTTAATGTAAGTTTTTTTTTTAAATAAATGAAATGAATAGTTTTATTTCTGTATTTTTATTTTTCTATATCCCTAGCCAAACTAAATTTTTATTTACTTTGCACTAGATTCAAATTAATATGTATATACACACATTTTCTATTTTTCTAATTTCACATTTCATTTATCCGACTGCAAGATTGTTTTGAAAAAGCACATTTTGAAATTCTCTGAATACACTTTCACTCAGTAAAAAAGTGAGGATAGAAAAATTTGTTACAAATATAAATCGGACAATATTTTAAACAATAAAGACCATTACAGTTTCAATAGTATTTAAGGAATACTAAATACAATATCATAATATTATGTCAACTAATACTCCTTTTAAAAGTGTCAAATATTTGTCAGGTAAATAGCGGCATAATTTAAACTGAAATACAATATTTACAAATATGTATGTACATATGAAAGTCGTGTAGTTAGCAGAACAGTTTTTTAATTAAAGCATTTACAAGCATACAATTTTAAGCCACACGGACACATGACATTTTGGCAATCTAAAAATGTGCACTGAAAGATACATTTAACGATAAATTAATTTCTTTGCACAACTGTACAAAAGTTACAATTGAAACTATGAACTTCTTGGAAGAATATTGAAAATACGAATTCAATGATAAAGAAAATATGTCAATACACAAGTGTTATTTACACACAAAAAGTAATATAAACACCATCGAAGGTCTTAATAAAAAATATAAATAAACAAACATAAATTTCAACAGGTATCAATGAGACAAGACGTGTACGAGACTTTTGCAAGCCGTGAAGCTATGTTTATGCACGTGCAACTCGCTTAGCACAACAGTTAACAGAGTTCACTGGTATCACCTACGACGTACTACATACATACATAGTTCAAATCACATCTCACAAAGCACGATTCACACAATATGTACTTTACACAAAACGTCCAGTTCAATAACATATTACATAACAATAACACAAATGTCATATAATATTATTATGATTTTTTTTCGATTAGAAAAGTCAACGGTTTTTAAACTCTTAAAGAAGAAGAAAGAAGGCATTATTGAAAATGAAAAACAGTCTAATTTTAAAAAATATTCATTTTTTTTCCTGAATTTATCAATAAAGCTTGTATTCCTATCAACAATATAAAAACATAGAATATGAAATATTACCATGCGCATTTGGTGCTAAATGGGAAACCACTGTGATGGTATGTAATTAGTACGTATTGCACAAATAGTAAATGGTGACATTCACATGATACGTTATAATCACAATACCTGCAATGATTTGTTGTCATTATTATTGAGTAAATAAACAATGCAACATCGTTTTGTATTTAACATCAATTCTATGTACATATGTGTTAAAATTTCTAATATAGTGTCAATGTTTCTGTTCAATAAAAATTAATCACGGTATTTTCCAAATCATTTAATTCGATTCATAATTAAATTTGAAAATCTCTTATAAAAATATTAAATTAATATGTATCTCAATATATATACGATTACGTAATTTCATCCTGTTTTTCCTTTTATTTATATATTCAAATATAGATGTACTTATAAATCCTACTTGTGTTTTTGTAACAACCTGTTACTTCATCTTTCTATAAACTGCTCGCTTCATTCGATTTGTTTATTGTCCTTGACTGTGTGCAAAAGTATCCCACAATAGGCGGAGATGTTTCCGCTGCATATGATATAAGAAAGTAGACCTGCTATCCTGCTATCCATAAGTAGATCTGGTAGTGAACACACAGCACACACTACAAAATGTCAACTCTATTCTAATGAATATGCATGACATTTTTATAAGATGTTATCACGATGCTACTCTTTCGATTACAGATAATCTGTATACCATCACAAATGTTTGTTAATTATTATACAAATATATAGTTTTGGTTCCATAATAAACTATGGATAATATCTCAGCTTGAACTAACAATTTAAATAAGTTTATTGTAAATCAAAATTAGATTTTATATTCGTTCTAATTTTATCTAGGTACCGTTATATATTTGTACATAATAAAATCTATAATAATAATATTCCAATAATAATAAATCAAAAGCTTGTGCCATATTCCAAAATCTAATAAAAATATTTGCTGTCAAAAAATGCCAAGGATATTATAGAATTATAGATCTATATGCACAACAAATATTTAAACCTTTTTAGTAGATTCATCCAGAAACGTTAAATAAGTATTTAAAATACTTATTCACCATTATGCTTTAAAATACATTTTATTATAAATTAATGACACAAAGAAATGTATGCAAAAAATCAGGTAAAAACTAAGTTCTGTAATTATCTACTTACTAAAATAAGAAAAGCCACTGGTATTTTTGTTAGGCAAAAAATATAATTAAATAATACACACCATGAACCATTATATAATCGTAAAATAAAGATAATTATTTAAATACTAACATTTAACTTCGAAGTTGATTTATACTTATATTTCACATTCCATATTATTCATATTGCACAAAAAAAAATAAAATAAAAATCCACGACATTGTAATTATTGACGAAAATTCCTGTACCATCAATTCCAATAGGAATTTCACAACACTATTCAGCATCAAATACAACTAATGACATCCTAGATGACTTTAGCCAGCAACAACCTTGAGGATTTTGTAAAAATATGACAAATATTTGAGTTTGTCATTGAGTCGCTGGCGTGAGACAAGTGTGAAAGTGTAGAAACCTAATTCTAAACATTTGTTCGATCTCCAAATCAACATTTATGAAAAAATACCTTCTTCTCACAACCGAATTGTAAATGTGCATTTGCAATAACTAGACACCGATTGCGTAAACTGATACTGTTAAATATTAATCTTGTATTTTACTTCCGACATACTGGGATTCGATCATAACTATTCAATTGTGATTGGTTGATTGATTGATCAGACACAAAGAACGTTTCTATTTTTATCTATTTAAATTTAAATGTGTTGCACTGTACGTGATTGATGTGTTGAAAACTGCAAACAACTACATATCCTATTGACCAACGTTCTGTAAATGATTATACATTGTACACTGCAGAAGAGGAAATATCCTATTGTTTTAGAAACATACCAGGAATATTTCACAGGCATACTTTCTCTTATATACATTATCTCCCGAATCTCTGCTCCTGTTAATTCAATGTTTCCTGTTGACCTGCCCTATCACTCAGTAATGCATCAAACCAGTCAACTGAAATTGCAAGTCAGCAACCTATATAAAAGTTATGCAATTTACACAGAACTGAAAATATCTTAAATGCGTATTTATATCTAGTCGTTGAACCACCAGAAATAGATTTTATACAATCCATACCTTGATTATTGGAAAATACTGAATTTTTACTAAAAGGGAGCAGACAGTAGTCCTGCTTGTCATAAATGAAAATACGTTAGCGTGTAAATAAATATGACATACTAAAAAAGAGCATTGACATTATTTATGCCGATAGATGATATTGATGATGATGATGCGTTTATTGTTGCGTGCAGTGCAGACCAGACAGCAGCATTGGTACTGCTGCTTACCAGATAGGTTAGCTCTCTCATCCCACACAACCGATACTGTACGAGATGTGTCCGGTTGCCTTGGAGACGATATAAAAGCCGTGGATGCCACAGGTGTCATCAGCAGTTGTGTGTTTGCCGATGGAGTGATATGGATTAATATTTACATTGATAAAGTGTGCGCACAGATATAAGTTATGGTCAGTATCATCATTCTCAGTGTTTTCTATCAGTCACTATCATTCTCATCTTTTACACTGGATTTAATTTAATCTCATTTCAAATGCATTCATTTTAGGCGGTAAGAAATCATTGGAAATTAGAATAATTGTCTATTATATCATTTAGAAATATTAATAACAAGCAATATTTTAACAATTTAATTTAAATTTAAGTAGTTTCATAAAATTTAACAAATAACAAATCTATAGTTTAGTAGAAGGGCACATACGAAAAGATTTATTTTATTTATTAAATAATTATAAAATTAAATATAGATCGAATGTTTGGAGAAAATACATATAAATTATCACGTTAATCTTAAATAAAATATATACGTAATTAAAAGTGGACGGTCCTCATTAATTTGTATATTTTGTGCAAAATTTTAAGACAGAATATCGTTACGCAATTAATATTATAATCAAAACTGTTTTTCTTTTATACCCAAAGTAGTAGGTGTAACAGTTGTATATTTCACACTTGGATCAATAAACTTGTAATTAACAGCTACGGATTCGCTGAGCAATAAATGTTCGCATCTACTGTAATAATCTGTAATTATGCCAATAATCCACGCGCGCACATACCAAGAACAATAGATAATATATACAAGTACAAAGAATGAATGCTCACTATCTTTATTTACCATCAAATGATAATCATGTTTTATTGATGGCGCACTCCATTGAGCGTAAAATCGCAATGTTTAAACTTGGTCACGTATTACAAACCAAGGATTATCACACTAGGCGGTATGAGCATTAAGTCATGTATAAAAAATAGTCTGAACAAACGGTTATCTCACTGTACCGTGTATGTAAATAAGGAAACATACGTGCACATAGCCAGTTATGTATGACATATCAATTAGAGATTCCTGACTTTATAACTCTATTTGCATACAATAAATTTCTAGATTAATCTATTATTTGTTAGTCATATCGAATACCAGAAATGTATATCTATGATTAATAGATAATAATAAATATTTAAAATACATAATAACTAAACTAGATAATATTTTAACTACATTACAAATATCATTAGAGTCTTTCTAATAAAAGCTCAATATATTTACATAAAGGAACTATAAATAAATGCTATTACATGTATATGTAGTAAATTACTTAATTATCGGTCAATTAAATGCTTGTTAATTAATATGTTCAATAGTTCAATACAATCTTTTAAAATTATTATTATTATATTATCTAATAATTAATTTCTTCTTAATACAAGTAATCGTTTTTATTAAAATACATAATAAAATGGAAATGTTATACACAAGGTATAAAAACAAGAAATAAAAGATCAACACGAGAGAGTATTTACGTGTCGTTACGCAGCATTGAAATCTCTCAATATAACTAACAAAATATTATCATGTCTTATAACATAATTCTGTACTGGTATAAAAAATATACAATTATTGATACAATTTAGTATACCTGACTAGTATACCAGTATTAATCAAATCTATTACAGAACAAACTTTATAATAACAATTAACCAGGATGTGATGTTCAATTAAGAATTAAAAATTATTTATAAAAGAAACATAAACTAAAATATTGTTTAATACTTGTCTAATAACTGTTGCTGCTCCCCTACCAAACTTGAAATTAATTTAAAATTTAAATACATAAATTACGAAGGTCGCATAGAAACCGACTAATTACCATTTTAATGTTTAATTACCAATCTGTTCATCGCTGGAACAACCAGTTTTACCATAGAATAATTGAAGACGCGCGAAAGAATTGCGAAAATACCCAAAAACGTCTTCAATAAATTTGTCTTATTGACATTAATGTTTTCAAGAACGAGTTCCACAATTTGCATATTCCGTAACAGCTCGAGCAATAATGTACGATTAAAAATAAACTAAAGAATATGCGATGATTTTTTTAAGGTCAGTATTCCTACGATTTGTAATAAAAAGTCAAATGTCAACTGATGAATCCTTAACCGGAATGTTATGTAACCGATCGACCGCCAGCCGAATCGTTTCAGTCGAATTTATCTTCATAAGTTAGTTTTATATCAACTTAAAATTAAATATCATCGTGTTTTTATTAGTTTAATTATTTAAATACCCAGAATTTTAATATATCCCCCCCCCTCCTCTCAACATCATCGCACATTCGCATCAGATGTCAGATTAAATATGGATTCTACCTTGAACGCACATATATTTCTTATTTAATTCTATTGACTAAATACATTTAACATTTAATCACTTCCATGTTATATACGTAATTATTAATTAAGTACTACGAAAACATTGTAAGAATGAAGAAAAGAACTGCACATCTTATTCATTAATACGTTAAATAATATACTAGAGAAAACAATCTGAAGTTATACAAATAATAGGAATTTAATAATCATAAAGTATGTATGTACTGATATGCACCTAATATATCTTCCGACATAAAAAACACACTTCAAATTCATTTCAATGCAATTTATAAAGCAAAATGATAATTTCTTATCAGACTAATTAAAATAGAATATTCAAATTCTATATGAAATCATCTCTGAATTCTATAATCGTACTACGTATTTTTTTTATAACAAATCAATATTAACATTATGTTAATAAGTCATGTATAATATAAATAATTAAATGAGTGACCTCCGTAACCGGTCCAAAAATATTCGTCTACATTTTAAATATGCTAATTATAAAAATGTACTATTAATTATTTACAAATAATACCATTATACTTTTAAATTAATATTCTAAATGCTTTTTATATTATTAATAATTGAAATAAATTGTTCACATTATTTTAATCTTGAAAGTACATAAATGTATGTATATTTAAATGTAGAAATGCAAAAAATATGCTTATTATTATATTTGTTATTTATTAGTTCTTGAACGTGTATATCTTCTGCTCATATGTTAGCCGTAAAATTTTCTGATAATTTCGAATGCCTAACCCGACCATGAATCTTCAGTAACAATGAACCATTTATACATTTAATTTCAACTGCAATTGTCATAAAAACTTCGCCAAACACTATAATTTATTGTCCATTTCTATAAATATTAATAACTTAACTATACAAGTAATTCACTAGATCCTTATCATAAATTACAATGTATATTTATAATTTGACACATTTATGAACAATATGTTAAAGGTAATTGATAAGACAACAAAATGTAATGCTGGTTTCTTCAGATACACCTTACTGGTAATCTAATAAACATGAATATAATTCACAGTGTCCGTATGTAACATTCTAATACGTTATATTGACAACATTCATTGTTAAGACTGTGTGAATGTTAACACAAAAACCCAAATATATGCAGAAAAATAAATTCTTTAAATTTGTATACAGTTACATCATTTATGATTACAAATGGATGTATCTGCTACACGCTAAATGGTAAATACACCATACATTTGTAAATTCTTGTCTCTTATATAATCACATCCATAATAAGCTATTGATTTCTGAATCAGTATTTTATTTCGTACAGACGTATTCCATAATATTGTTCAATTGTAGAAAGTGACCATACCTGTTGCTTCTTTCAACACACATACCTAACCTAGCTAACTTATAACTTATTTTTGTGTGCAAATTCCATGATCATGGCGATGTATCGGTAGACTTGTTTATCGGACAAAAGTTCAATCATTGTCAGTTATGCACACATCTCCAACGAAGGTGAAAGTGTGTTGTTTTGTAACAACACCTAGAACACGACACACGTGATTATATGAGAAAATATTATGTTTGTATGTATGTGTTTGTATATTTATCTGCTCTATTCCTTACAAGGCCTTCTGGTCACTAGAACCCACCCACCACATTGCTTCCCAAACATTTGCAAACTAACATCCCAGTCTGTACCTTTTATCTCTCGGTGACAAGGACGATACGTACAAGGCTGTTGGCACCAGTGGAATGTCTAAAGAGGCATTAAAAATTATATTGAATTTCGCAAACTTAAAATATGTTTGTAAACAAATGAATTAGATATCATTAACAATAGTGGTAGATCCGTGCCCCAAAAAGAAAAAATACAATTTAAAAAAAAATTATCTACAATCCATATTTCAAATTAATTTTACCAGAT
>JAGJTL010000183.1:3458390-3496708 GCA_022063505.1 Calosoma granatense | reverse complement strand
AGATATAGATTAATAAAATGTTTATTCATTTTTCAGATGTGTATCATAACTTATAATTATATATTGGAACCGAATCAAGTAATATTACAGCCCATTGACATTCTGAAAGATAACCAATCAAATACGGAAATCAACGACTCATATGTACAATTTGTAAACGTGTCTTATTCGAAAGATATTATCAGTGGACCAGTGAACCTAAATGCCAGTGTTACAGAACAACACGATGATGAAATCAATGACGAATCAACACCACATGCTTTAGAATTTCGACTTTCGCAACACGAAGTAAGCAACAACAATCGCAGACAAATAAAAACAGAAAGAAAATCACCCCGACCTTTTATTTACGAAAACCGCGATCCTATTCCAACCGGCTTCATCACGCCGGTAAGTCAAATCGATAACAAGAAATATGCACAGACACAAACGCAAGGACGAAATAAGGCCAAAAATATACAAGAGATTATCAAGTATTTAACTGAACATCAACCGATAAATGCATCAATCGAAAATGTTAATAATTCTAAAAAACGAATTAAAAAAAGACCACGAGCAGAAAATTATAATAAGAATTTGAAAAAAGGAAAAAGCACAAGTAATATTTTTACCTATGCAGCAGATCCATTTTTTCCTTATAAACCGCAGAATCCTAGCGATGTCAATTTACTTGCAACCAACGGTTTTAGATTTGCGCCAACGGTTCAAGTCGAGCCGAAAAAACCAAAGAAAACAACTGTTCCTAAACATGAACAATCTGAATTAATTAATAATGTTCCTAACAGGCTTGCGGAAATCGCACCCGTAAACTTAAATGTTGATACTTTTCCAACCGGTAATGATAAAAAAGTTAAAAAAAGAAAGAATCGCCATTCATTGCCTGTTCAATACAACAATTATGGTTCCGGGTACAACAATCCATATAACCAAAACAATTTATATAACCAAAACAATTTTTATAACCAAGGAGGACGATTTCCACCGAATCGCTTAAATTACTGGAACCGGTTCAGAAATAATGAAATAATATATAACGGGAACAAAATCAGGAACGATTTATTGCAACAAAATGAAGATAAAAATCCTAGTCAAATGGTGCTCCATCTTAATTTATATCCAAAGAAAAAACGCCAAAATGGTGAAAACAGAAATATTGAATTACTTAAAGACGAGTTCTACCAACAAAACTGTACTGATATCTCAGAAGAGCCAACTGATAATGACAATAATTTGGTTCAAATAAAAAACGCCACTGAATTTAATCAGCTCATGCAAAACATTAAATTCTCATACGTCAATCATAAAGAGGAAGAAGAAGATGTTCCAAACAACAATAGTGATGATATGTTTCAAATTAACGACACAATTTTAAAATTGAATGAACCTTTAGCTGAAAATGGATTCAGTAATATACGAAACAATCATAAGATGAATGGTCACAATCCTCAAGATATAGAAGTATTGAACAGTATTGGGTTCACTGTGTTGAATTCAAATTTTACGACAGCTCAATCAAATAGCGACGAACATTATACAAATTCTAATAACAATGATAATCAAAATCAATGGTATCCAATGATAGTACGCCACAATGCATATTTGAATGATCAAGTGCCAGAAATGTCTGGCATTACCGAGCACGTAACTGGCCGAGAAAATAATCATAGACCAGAATTAAACATAGATTTAGTCATTAAAGGCACAACTGATAATTATAATGAGTTTTCTAATGAAACTGTTACTTTACCATTACCGACAGATATATTTGACAAATATTTCAATAAAAAAACTCCGCTGAAAAGTAGTGCTGATTGGGATGCGGATATGCTGTTACATAACCCTAATTTAGTTAACCATAAAGCACATTTTAGTGACTAATTTATTTATAGGTTTTACGCTAATATTTTAATATTGTATGTCACAGCATTAACTATATTAATTCATTCAGTTATGCAGGGTGATTCAGAACCTCAAGTACTTACTTTAACGGTATATAGTACTTAACATACTAATCACGGTAGAAAAAGAATTTTTTCAAAATTCACAAAATCAAGAGTAGTTTTGCAAAGAGTACATCAAATTAATTAAAGTTATTATGCAGTATTTTGAATACAGATGATATTTTTTTTTAAATATGTTTAGGGCATTTCAATACAATATGTTTAGTGTATTTTTAGCGTAACACAAATATGCAAGGATTCGGATGTCTTCTGTGTGGATAACGTTCTACATAACAACGTGCGGCTAATGCAGCGTTTTGTCCTGCTTCACAATACACTAATAACACGTCCACTAACTCACCGACACTGTATGCATTCATTTTTACAATAATCACAATAAAACAATAATAATGGTAGCAAAATTGAAATTTGTACTTGATAATAATCGTAATAATAATGTCAGTTACAACACGTTGACACACTATCTAAAAGTGAACGAGTAGCACAATGCACAAGCCAGCGAGATCTAATAATTATATTAAACTAGGTATTGTATAACTTATTACTTGTAGATTAACAATTAAACACAATGTTAAAATCAATTCATACCACTAACCCAAAACTGTTCGTTTAAAACTCTAGCCAGAATCAATGAGATCAACACTGACCGACCTATTTGTTAATTTCATATATTTATTTTTAATCACATGTGCCGTAAATTGTATTCATGGCGTGTTTATTTAAAAAGTATATAAATTTACTTTTCATTTTTAAAGTCGACTGTAATATTAATTTTGAATTATATTGTTCTTAATAGTATATTTAAAAGTATTGTAATTAAAGATGTTATATAAGAGAAATAAACAAATAAATAAGTTTATCTGAACAATATGTATTCGTTTATTTTATTGTGTACCAAATAAGAAAATTATCAATATTAACTTTCTTGGTATTTCCACAAATAACTGGAAGAAAAGTTATTTTTATAGCAATATTTATTCATTTAATCACACAAACCACAATGAGATTACTGAAAAGGAATAATACTTATCTATTACAAGAAATAACAAATGACACTTCGTTATCGTCGACTGTACTGTACTATATGTGCTGGTAACCTTATCTTTATTAAAATAATTACATATTAAATAATAAATTACTAGATGATTCTCAAATCTGCTGATAATTTAACAAAGCAAAAAACTCATTATATTTGATTTTATATAAACAAATAGCTAGTTTGAGAATCTTCCCTGTTAGTAACAAGAATATCAAATTAAAAAATACTTTCACAGATTAGTAAACCAATATTAATCTATTTACAATATATATTTACAACAATAGTACGATTTTTATTAAATTCATTAATTAAGTACGGAAAATACTTGTCTGAACACAATAGAACAGGATCGATAAAAGTACGTATTATACATAGAAAAATAGTGAACAATTAATTAAACAATAATTTACAAACTTAATATACATAAGGGTCGATTGCATTTAAAAATAATTTAACTTTGCTAATAAATAAATGACAATGCAAATATGTTCAAGTATAGACAATGACGCAGACTGGAGGTATGATAAAATTTCAATGGGCAGATAGAAACAGGTACTTGATGATTGGTGTATGTATTATGACGTCAATGTCACACCACTTTACACACTTATCATTGGTTGTTTTACAGAGGTACATCAGGTGCCTACGTAGACGTAGACAATGACACACTGACGCACGTTTCTGCGTCAAACAATACTTTTAAATACATGTCAATGCCAACTAGTTTCATTATTAATGTAAATCCATATATGTTAAGTTCGATGCACTTATGAATAATAACAACCAATCAATGTATTAAAATAGATATGATAATCTAAAATTACCATTAATGATATTGCTATATTTAACAGTTGAACCCGCAACCGTGTCTACGAGATCTAACACAACAATACCTATAATAAACACAACACAACACAGAAAAATAAATATGGTAACTGATTAATAAATAAATATTAGTTATTGCCTATCCCACATATCCCAATATTCCTGCGTCTGCATCTCGGCCAAACGAGAAAGTGTTCTATCGAATGCAAATATTTCTTCTTCGCCAGTAAATATATTTGCAGCAGCATTTTCCTAAAAGATAAATGTAAAGTTATGTTATAGTTACTTTTTGTGTTTATCATTAAAAACAATTATGTACATGTATCTGTAAAATATTGAAATTTCAACAATGTAGGTAAATTTGGATAATGTTGCACACTTACAGAATCTTTAGATATTTTCAGATCGTCCATTAACATTCGATTTTCGTCTAACGAATTTATATCATCAATTTTCTTCATTCCAAACAGTTGATTATGGGGAACATCAGCCGAAATTACAATACGTATTCTATTATCATACAACGTATCTATCAGAGTAATAAATCGTCGAGTTTGAGATCTTAACTGTAAGTTTAACTGCGGCACATCTCGAATTATGACAGTGTGAAATACTTGCGCAAGCTGTAGGTAATCACTTGCACCTAACGGCTAAAGTAAATCAGTAATTAATTTAGTACGCTGCTGGTTTAAATTAGAGATTTACAATCAACTTACTCTATCGCATATTTCTTCAAACGTCGTGTCCAATACTTGGCCGCAAGTTTTACGAAACTGTACATCCCGTCCTAATATGTTAAAAATCTTTGGTCGAATAATATCGTTTTCTTTGGAACATAGGTACTTGAATATTGTATCTGCTGGATCTGACTCAAATTCACCCTTGCTGTAATAAATTTACAATTTTATTTTTAAAAGTATTCATTCATTAATAAAACAGAAAATATATTGAACATGTGAACTATCAGTATTTGGTTATAAAGCTTTTTTATCTATATTCATGAAAAAAAAATATTTCCAAAGTTTTGCAAGATAACAATTCTTCCTGTTGACTTTAACGCATTGATAACAAAACTGTATTAAATGAGATGAAATGGATTACTGATATCTGTAGCAAAATTTACTACAATTTAAAACTTACACAAAATAAGTTTTTTCCTTGCCGGAAAGAGCCTTTTGACGGTAATCTATTCCTGAATCCAGACTAGCGACGGCACAATGGTCTTTAAGCACTTGAATGAAAGGTACAAAATTTGAACGTTGCAGACCATTTTTATATAGATCATCTGGCGGGCGATTGCTTGTGGCAACAACAACTACACCATTATCAAATAATTGAGTAAACAGCCTCTTCAAAATCATTGCATCACCGATATCAGTCACTTGAAATTCATCAAAACATATCAACCACGACTTTTCACTAATTGCTCTTGCTACTGGTGGAATGGGATCGAATGGTTGCGGTTTAGTGTTTCTATAATCGGGTACAACCATTTGCTTCAACTCGTGAATTTTCGCATGAACATCCAGCATGAACGAATTGAAATGTACTCTACATTTATTGTCAGTCTAAAACAAATTATTAAGTATATATAAAAGTGCTCAATAATGGAAGGTTTCGCTGTGTATTTGTGGTAAATAAGACCACTATCATAAATGAATATAAACTAAAATTTTAATATGGTTTGGAGAAATTCAACAACATTGTAAGTCAAACAGGTCGATATGCATTCTTAATTAGTTTAGAATATTAATAACATATTGTAAGAAAGCTGCATATTGAATATTGGAATAAATTTTTTATACGAACCTCACAACAATTGTAGAATAAATCCATCAACATGGTTTTTCCACCTCCAACTGCTCCATAAAGGTATAAACCTTTTGGAGCTTCGTGTTTTGGCGTAAACCATTTACTAAATAAATTTTCATTTGGCAGGCTGTACCCTTCGATGTCTTCAAACACTCTCTGCAATTCTTCAGTTATTTTAAACTGTTTTTCATCATGCATTAATAACCCACTTTTAACTTTTTCGTTTAAAACTTCAATGGGTCCTAGGTTATGGCTATGTTGCAATTCCAGCTGGGCGGAATAATGACGTTTGTTGCTGATTTTGGGCCAGTTAAAATGTATGCCCGTAAATTTCTTGATTTGAGATGCATTTTTAAAATTTTTAATTGTTATTACTGCCAAATTTGCCATGGTTTATGGTGAAAATATGTTACCTGCAAAATTTATGTACCATGATACCGTCGCCGTCACTCACCGTCACCAACCGTCACTACTGGCAGACTTGGGCGTGCATGCACGTGTTCAAGGCCACAAGCCGACCGTCGTTTTTAGTACTGTCTAATTTCATATATAAAACTTGGCAGCGCTCACAAAAATAAAAATATGTAAACAAAAACATAGGAAAACGTACCTGCGTAAAATAATACGTAATTATCTTAAAAATGCACTAATCACTAGCAACTGATTGACGCCACAACATATTATCACCCACCGGCGGTCTAACGCAGACTGAGACCGAGGAAATTCTGAAATTAATTTTTGTTAAAGAGCAGTCTGTCGGTATCTCTTATCGCAGGTCAATGCACAGTAATTTTCTGTCGCGGATAATATTCAATCGTGTCACGAGAAACTTTGTAACATGTAATATGACGATGTAACATTTTCACGAGCCTATTACATACGTACATACATACAAGCTGTTATTGTATAACCTTTCTATAGAAAACAAATAAATAGGTCAGATACTAAGAAATATAAACATAATCAACACAGTGTAATTCAAAATATATTTATTATTCCAAATGTTAAATTTTCCACTGTATAATTATTAATCATATATATGTGAATAATGTTCTTGATAAATCTGGATGTACTCCTCTTTTTCAGTGGGTGTCATCTCAGCAATGATTTCATCATTCACATCTGTGATAGCAATTGTCCTATTTCCAACGCGTACGGTTGGAGTATTTTCATCCTCATCTGAGTCCATCATCTCAACTTCCGCTAAAAAATAGCAAAAGTACTGTTGATCCATTTCAGGGAAAACAATAATATAATTTACACTACAATCTTGAAGCTCAGTGATAGCTAACAACGAGTTTTAGAAACGATTTTTATATTATATATTTCACGCGTACCTATAACATTATCGTTCTTAACTTCCGCCATTTCATCAGAACTTGAATCGGAATCTTCGCCTGGTAACGATTTGACGGCATTTACAGCATTGCTATTCGCACGCTTCTCGTGCGCTAACAGCACGCTCATAATATCATCAGACTTGGCACTCGGGTTCACATTTTGTGCACTTGCTGCTGCACTTGCAAGAATTGCATCAGTCGGATTACTTGTGCTAATTTCTGACTGCAAAGGAAATATTTGGTAAATAGTTTAACCGTCATCGTTTACTGATAAAATGTTCATTCATTATCGTTAAGCAAAGAAGAGACTTCGGCCCTGACATGTTATTGATATCAGTCTGCTGATTTTGAGGAATGCCCCGAAGTTTTTTTATACACATTTGATATCTATGCTGTGAGTGTATTGTAACGCACCCACTTAGATAACATTTTAACATTTATTTCTGCGAAATGAGATAAGCACTTCTCAGAACTGGCGGCGAAGGTCGAATTAATTATGATTATGAACCGGCGATAATGATTATCTAAACAACGAGATTCTGCACGTAGACAATGATGTGTGCATATTTCATATCATAAAATCTTAATAAGTTAAAAGTACAAAACAGCAAAAATACTTAAACTTTTTTTTCACAGAACTATTATATTTTTCACAGAATAATATAATCACTTTATGGAGGAAATTTACTAAATAAAATATTTATACATACAAAAAAACCGAACATAGAAATATGCGGGTTAATTTTTTAATATGCGAATAATTTTTTCCCAGTGCCTTTTAGAGGAAAAATTTACTATTTAATAGTTGTTTAGAATTAAAATTTGTTGTAATTATTTCTAAAATGCATATTTTTAAATTAAATTAATTTGAAATTTTTTCCTCTACATTCCCTCTAAAAACATTGACATATTCGCAAATTTCAAAAAAAACCACGTAAACCGGAATATTTTGGTTTTCTTGCAACACTCTGTATTAATTGGTTATTTGTTCTAGAATCGAGTCTTGATTATCTATTAACTTTGAAATCAAAACCTGTCATATGGAAAAATCGTCCAATGTTCATAAGCAAATATATTAAACCAAAATATTAACGTAGCAGTATATTATTTGTAAATTAAAAACAAAATAAACTAAATCTAAATGTCATTTATGTAAATGTCTTGTCCATGCAAAATAGTTTTAGTTTTTTATCGAGGTCCGTTACATGTTACCATGCTTACCAAACGATACTTGTAACCATGGTTTGTTTCACTTACTTACAAACAAACTTATGGTAATTGTGTGTATAGATATTTCTGTGACCTGGTTTAACTTACAATCAATAAGGTCGCATACATTTCTGTACCGTAATCAAAACAAATATTATAGAATGCAATTTATAGATTACACTAACTAATATATAAGTCAAATAAATGAAAATATTCAAATAAATGAAAATATGATAAAAGTACGAGACAGCATCGATATTTTTACTAATTTAAACATTTTTTCTGAATAATCAATATACAGAGTACCTAGTTTAAACGAAAATACACAATACAAACTCAGTTAAAATAGAAAAGTACCTAGTAAGCCATGTACAATTTTCGAAAAATAAAATCTTCTCTAACATCTCTCCTTAAATGAGCAACTGAATGACCAATTTTATATCTCTTATAGTTTTCTATAGTGGCCCATTTAAAATAACTTTATCCAGGCCTGAATTTAATGCAGTGTTCATAGGACGAAATGCAATTTAAATTTCGAATCAAAATAAACAATATCGAATGTGTCTTATAGCATTCATGTTATTTAACAGGTGAGAAATATATTTTTCGACATTGTTGATTAGTTGACCCACTACTACATCGGAGTAGATAGTCAAAAACATACTTTTAATGGAAAATTAAAGAAATCCGTAAATTTTCACGCAAACAAATTTTTGTTACCATTTCTGTGAATTATGCACCACGGCAGCGATTTAAAGAGTAATTTATTTGCATGATATCTAGAATTGCACAATCTCCGTTATTATGTTATCTACACGCGGTTTGAACATGTCAAAATTAAATTATTAAAATAGATCACTGTATAGGAAAATCAGCATGAATAATCAATATTAATTTAAAATATAATCGTGCAAAAAATAATAAACAAATACCTGTGATTTTTCGCTAGAAACCACTGTAGACTCCATCATCCATATCGGACGTTCCTTCCTAAGTGCAGCATTAGCACTTTCATTATCGTTTCCTTCGCCAATTGTAACATCAACACGTGTTTCTTCAACAGCAAACCCTTGTGATCGACTCGCCTCACCAGACCAATTTTCGCCTGCTGGTCTAGCCATTGCATTCTTACGATTATCGATTCTGAAATAACGGACATTGTTTACAAAGCACACTATAATATTTCATGATATCGTACCCTCGTATCGTATTAATATCAACAGGTTCAGGTTCTAATATTTCAGGTGCTAATCTTATGCCTTCCACTTCACGTAATAATATATACAATGGTTCTAATTGTTCGTTAAATTTAGCTAAAAGAAGCCGTGAATCCTTTTTAGGGAGTGCAGACTGATCTTCCTCCACTACTTCACGGCAATATGTACATCTAAATTCACTTGTCATATAGTCAAATAACTGATCCGCCTGAAAATGCAATGTGTGAATATTTTTATCCATTTCAAATGCAGATACTATACCTACCTCTAAGTCTGTAAATGTTTTCAAACAACCAGGACATTTAAAACTAGCTCTACTCGTTGCATCTCGTTCTTCTGTTTCCATTCGTTTCCTCATCATATCCAATTTGTATTTTACAACATTTACGAATGTTTTATAATTAATAAAATAGTAATTTACTTTTTGCGCTTTACCATCAGCACCAGTCTCCATTCGTAACCGAACTTGAATGAATTTATCGCTTCGTAACGTTGATATTCTTGCACGTAACATTTTACGTTCAAATTTTAACAGTTCGCAAATGTCATCTTCCTTCATACCTGTTGATTACAAATATTGGAACATGATAGTGTACTGATATTACGGAATTACTCACATGGATTTCGGACTAACATATCGACTATTAGAGCATCTTCTATGGTATAAAACCCACGAACCACTAAACGAGCCAGTTGTTTAAGACTACTAGGCACTTCGGTAACTAGCCTTTCCTCAGACATTTTGAATGAAAATTTGAATCAAATATCAAATTTAAAATCTATAAATTCTACCACTATCTTCAATATTTTTGCGTCTATTCCATATTATTATTCTCAATTCAAATATTCCAATTGGCTCCAAATACAACTGTCAAACATTTCTTTCTTAGGTTAAAATTGTTTATATTACTTATGATACTATTTTCAGACCTAATATTTTCAAAATATCAATAGCTATACTGCCCATTGAATTATTGTTTGCAGAATACAACATACGGTTCTGTATTGTTCAACATTAATAAATAATTACATTTAATTGTCATCCTATTCATACGATACCCATGCATTTAATTGGTGTTGTCACGATAGTTTTTACGTAATATATTAATTTTATTATTCATTGCATTAATATGAACAATCGAGCAATATACAGGCCTAAGCAGTAGCCAGGGCATTATACACTGGCTTATCAGCCTTAACCCAAAATATTTCTATGTCAAATTCGTGAACTTTACAATAATAAAACATTTTATAACACGTAACCAAGTAACAATGAAAATTGCGCTGATTGTCATAAAATTTAGTCAAAATATACAGTATAATCTGCTAATATATGACAAAAATTAATCTTTACAAAATTTCCATTTTATGAACAATACTTCATATACATATACAACATACCAGCTATCATTTGCTATGGTGTGAATGCAGGCAAGTTACTAGAAAGTTGTTTTCGCTCCTATTTAACTTTTGTCAAAAGCATTTACTATAAGAAAAACACAAATATAGGCATTTTAATTCATACCAAAACAATAATACAAGTGCTACAATGACGGCATTATATTTAGAACATTATCTAGATAGTAAGTACCCGGTATTAACTATGAAATATGAAAATAACCTAACTGTTTCACATCAATTTAACAGGCTTGGAACATTTACCGATTGAATTACAGCGCAATTTTACATTAATGCGAGATTTAGATGCTCGGGCACAGAATCTTATGAAGAATATCGACCAGTTAGCCGATGAGTATCTGCGGAATATAAAAAGTTTATCCGCCGAAGACAAAAAAGAACAGTTGAATAAAATACAGAATCTGTTTAACAAAGCGAAGGTATTTAATGAACAAAAACAAGTGTAACATTGCTTTAATACATTCCTTAATTGTAGGAATATGGAGATGATAAGGTACAGTTAGCAATACAAACGTACGAATTAGTCGATAAACACATTCGTCGCTTGGATTCAGATCTGGCGAGATTTGAGTCAGAAATTCAAGATAAAGCGTTAAGTTCACGTAATCAGGATGAGTCTAATTCGACGAAAAGTGCGTGCATTGTGATTTCAGTGTATGGTGAATATGTTTAATGCTGTAAATTTTACAGAGGGCCGTAAGAAAATGAAAGAAAAAGGTGAAAAGAAAAAACGTTCTGGAAATTCGAGTGAAGAGGATTCAGGAGGCACTGGTCGTAGTAAAAAGAAACAGAAGAAGGGTGCGGGGACGGTCGGTAATGCAGGTAGCACCGCGAGCAGTGGATCTGCCGCGGGAGCAGGTGAGGGTTCGTGTCATTTCATCATTCATCTATCATATATTTACATATATTCGTTAATCCGGATTCAATTATACACATATATGTGAACTGAATTCTGTTTTGCGAATTTAGAATGTTAAAATTTATATGATTATTATATCATCTTTTTGCATGTGTCATAATGTTTTCATTGCCGTAGATTTATACGTATGTAAGTGACATAAGAGTTATACAGGTGTTGTTGCAGGTGTGGATGGTGTTGCCGGATTGCCGGGATTGGCTGGTATAGCACATCCAAGTGATGTACTGGATATGCCCGTGGATCCTAATGAACCAACGTACTGCCTCTGTCATCAAGTGTCTTACGGTGAAATGATTGGTTGTGATAATCCTGACGTAAGTACAACCTACTGTTGCATCATTCTATGTATTAAGTGAAATACACTTGCCAACTATGTTTCCAAATTTGTTCTAATCATTTATTTGTGTATTTTATTACAGTGCCCCATTGAATGGTTCCACTTTGCCTGCGTCGGTTTAACAACGAAACCAAAAGGCAAATGGTATTGTCCAAAATGCACAGCGGATCGCAAGAAAAAATAATCTACCTAGTGTGTATGTACGAATCAGATATCATACTCAGATTGAAAAAGTGTGCGTGCGTGCATGTAATTGAAATTATGACTAGTGGGAACAAATTTAATAAACATGGTATTTTTATTGTTGATGGGCTAGAGATTTTTTACTTTAATTCTTGACAAAATATTAAGTTCTATATTTGTGTGCCATATGACACATTGACAGTTTTGTTTTATTCCAATGAAAGCAGAGAAGATTTAATTTGTATATGTTTTCGATAATCAGTTGTGATTATTTTTAAGTTCTTTCTTTTCACAGTCTTCTCGATTAAAAGTGTAACACTGTAACCGTGGAATGACATGTTTTATAATTTTTGAAATACTTATTTCTTAATAATACAAATGTAAGTCATAAAATCACATAATTTATTTCAAGTTTTTATGTATATATTATGCGTTATACAAATATTGTACTTTAGAAATATTTATTGTACAAATGATAGTATTATAAAAAATAAAAACGTTTTTTTAAATAAATTATATGGCAAGAGTGGCATAATTTAATATACACTACACAACATAAAAATTAACAACAATAATAAAATAAATTTAACACTTACAACAACAACAAAAATGGAGATTCTGAAATCTCATGCAGTCTAGAAAAATGTTGCATGATTATTTTAATAAAAATATCACACAGAATAAAAAGTTAGGTTAAGTGCGATGCGGTGTATGTTTTAAGTACAAATGTGCAAAAGTGTAACACTGAAGTGTAGTTTAAATATTAAATTAACTATAGTTTTGTTCTAAGAAATGGCTGGAGTTCTCTTCAGTCTGTTACTAATGAAAGACGTTTACATTACGTGGCTGTGTATGTATGTATATGTAGACAAACACAATTTATTTATACGAGTATTGCCAGTACATTTTAGTATACTAATGACACAAGTTTGAAAACAGCCACTGCATAATGCACTCCCGAAAATTTACAAAATTTTATTTGTAACAACATTTTCTATAAATGTCAACTTTGTACACGTGAAGTAATTTATTATTTTATTCGATAATTTGGTGTATTTCTGTAGGTTGTTGTATTTGACAAACAAATGAATAGTGACGTTTATTGGTGTTAGTTATTTGAATTTTTTTTAATGGAGTTTTATAAAAATATTATTGTTCTGCCACAAAACGTGTTGATGTGAATTTCCAGCACATTTTCCCAAATAGCTTTCAACGTAAATGTATTTATTTTGAACGAACTGTTAATTGACTTATTATTTATTGATCTACATGCTATCCGTGTGTAAATGCTGTTTTAATTTATTTAACTATTATGGACACATTTTCATTATAAATACTTAATTTATAAACGATTCTAGTTGAGAGAATCGCACATTAAATCTTAGAATGTATGGCCGTCAGATATTAAAAATGCAATGGTTAAGATAGATTCATATTACTAGTTAAAACTCGTCATGGAAACTGCGTGCCGTGTCCACCATTTTGGATCGTAGGAAAAGATCTGGATGCGCCAGGATTTCTGATAACGATAATGCCTGGTCGTTATCAGAATCGGCCAGTGCTAATAGTGCTTCAGCTTCATGTTCACTGTGCCGCGGGCTCTGCGGGGCGACGTAATGCAATAATTCCCTTCTATCCGCTTTACCGTCACCATTTGTATCTAAACTTCGTCTAAACTCCTCTCTTCGCTCCTTTTCACCTTGTCTCACAACAACGGAATCATCTTCACCGCCCCCTACATTTAATTTATTTAACAATTCACTCTTCTGTTTAACTACTACTTAACTTACCATCCGTATGTAATACGGCGAATTCATCTTCTGTCAAAATTTCATCACCGTTACGATCAAACCTGTCATATAACTCATCAACAAGAGTTAAAAGATTAGCAGCACTAGATTCTGGATGCGTAAACGCGAGAAATTCATCTACTGTCAGACTATCTGGATCTGAACGTGCCGCTTCCATCCATGAAGCCTTATCACGCATAATTTGTTCTGAAAAACATATATATTTTTAAATAATATTAAGATAAGAATAAAACTAAGCAGTCATACCTTTGATAGATCGTTGTAATCCTTTATGCCGTTTTTCATCATGATTCTCCACGTATTTATTATCAAATCCTCTTTTCCGTAAGAAATACGCATGATACTCGTCCCATGAAACAACACCGTTTCGCGGACTAATGTCAATTTGCATAAACAATCCAAAATTGTCCCTAACAGCTGCCGATATGTGCTGAATGATTTTTATATTGATCCATCTGGATAATTCTCTAGGATCTAGCTTGTTATCTTTATTCGTATCAGCCCTGTAAAACGACAACAATATAATGAATACGATTCATAACACGTGTATAATTATTGTATATAATTACTTGCGAAATACATCCTCTAATACCACCTTGGGATCTTTGTTCTCGTACTCGTTGTCATTGATATTTATTAGGTACTCATTCTTTGACTGCAACATTTTATTATTTTCTTCATTCTCGATTTTATTCAAATTGACATTCACATTTTCACTGTACACATTCGGTAGTTCACGTAGGGATTTATCAAATTCATCTTTCAGTGACTTTTCTAAATTATTTATCTGCATGTTGGACTTTAAAGGAACGGTAAGAGTCCATATTAGCCCACAGAAACAAGTATAAAATAAAATGGGCACCACAAATGACCAACGAAAACACACCGATTTTAATCTTATATACATTATTATTAAATAAATTAAGTTCAGGAACTATTTACTGAGATCAAGGTTAGCACAACACAGTTTATAGTAAACTGGCAACAACACAATGTTTATTAATTGTTAAGTAACTTTCTATTTGAATAAATATGGGTCATTTATAAATATGTGTGAAAGTCATTTAACATTGACCATATCGCCACCAAACTATCCATTGCCACTAAAGTATGTGATTTCACAGTTTTATTAGATGATTTTAAAGTGAATTTACAATTTAATAAATAATTTACATGCATGTTTGTTAATTAAATTTAAATCCATATGTTACACATTTTACACGTAGCTATCACCAATATCGGTATGTATATGCTTTCAATATGCATATAGTTTAATTCACAACTTTTTTCTTTGACAAACCATTTTCAAGCAATAAAGTTTATAAAAAACATGTTTTTATGTACACACCAGGTTATATTACTCCAAATGTCAAACACCTGTCTTACATGTCAGATGATTCCAGCACTACTGTATAGATGGCAGTATAGAACGTTTCAAAATACAGTGACTGTACCAAGTCCCCGTACTTAAAAAACGGCACCTACTTAAGATTATAAATTATGTATTTATTCATTTAAATAATACAGTTAAATATTAAATATAATACATGTCTTGGCACTTACATTTACACTATATAATACATATTTGTGTGTACAAAACACTGACTAATTCGTTATTGCACTATTTAATACTAAATTACAAACATGCGTATCTAAAAATGCTGATTAAGTTTTGGTGTGATCGTTTTTAACTTTGTTACTTGCTTCACTATGTACTTTTTTGTCGTCCATATCGAGAGCTCTGTTGACTACACCGATAAGTGTGACATTTTTAGAATTCGTGGGTGGTTTCAGTGGTAGATTGAGTATTTCTTTGGTAGAAGTAGATAAGGTTTCAATGAATTTACGTACGGGCGGTGACAGTAATTCATTGGGAACGTCTTTTGGATTTTGTACGCCAGTAATGAATGATACAACCATGCCAACTATAATTGTTACGGCGAATCCTATGAAGGAATACCACAGATATGATATTCGATGCAAGAAAAACACTTCACTGTAACAAAAATAAGGAAAAATGTTATCAATATCATCTTAACTTGTTTAACTGAAAGTGTAGATTAGATTTAAGCTGAGATAAACACTTACTCATTGGAATGGTCCATTATATCTTGTGCAACACTAGTACTGTTTAGACAAGGACAATTTTCAATGCTAGTAGGTTTGACTTCAAACACTAATTTTCCACTGGCTTGAGATATTTGATTACCTAGACCCATCCACATAACCAGGGCCATTGCAGTGACGGCCCCCGTAATGGCACCTTTGGAATTAGCCCAGGGGAAGAACATTCCGAGTGAAAACAGTCCAAGGGTGACACCGCCTACCATGCCGTTAAAACTAAGAGCAACTTGCATTACCCCACCTAATTGTTCAACAATGAAAACCTGCAAAATTTACTTATATTAGTACATTTACAACGTAAATAAAACGGTTCTTGTTCTTTAAAGAGCTATTTGCACAATAATAAGTGACTTACCAGACCAAAACTGATTGCTCCATACGCTATAGATATCCATTTAGCATAGAGGGCACCTTTGTTTTCTGGTAACGTAATACCAAATGCTCCACTAATGAAATCTTGACAGGTAACTGCAGCTAAACTATTTAGCGCAGATGCAACAGTTCTATAAAAATGAATTAAAAGAACTATATTAATAATCAACATTTAAAATTCTAATATATCCGTGAAATATTAGACTTTTATTCGTACCCCAAACTAGCAGCAAATATACCAGCAACAAAGAACCCGGTCACGCCACGCAAGTGACCAAAGTTGTTGATAATGTACAGCGGTAATAACTGGTCACTAGCGGTTATGTCCCCAGCACGTAGAGGGTCACATGTACTGTAGTGTGCTACCATTATCATACCAGTGTAGAAGTTAATGGTATAAATTAAGACTAAACCAACGGCAGACACCCAGAGAGCACTGAAAATACAATAATCTGAATTAGTTATCATTTCTAGAGTTATTAATCACTGTAAAGTTACCTTCTTGCTTGTGACAGAGTTTCAACAGACAAGTATTTCTGAATCGACGCTTGATTGGACGCAAACATTGTCATCCAGTAGAATGTTCCACCAATCACAACAGACCAGAAGCTGTGTCTAACCGTGGGGTTTGGGTCCATGCTAATAAAAATAAAATAATTATAAATACATACTATTAAAGACGGGAATTTTATTTGTTTATTATGCTTACTTGAAAATTTCTAATCGTTTTGATTTCCAATTCTCTGACCATATAACTTCGGGGCCCCCGAGAAATTGTTCTCCGAGTAAAAGTATTAATATTATAGATCCCATCAATACAGCTGCTTGGAATGTATCTGTCATTATAACGGCTTTCATTCCACCCTAAATAAAATAATCACATTGTAAGTACGGTACCAATAACTCACCTGTTTCTTATCTTACCTGAGATGCGTAAAAGATGCATACTATATACACAACGGTGACTGCAATATAGGTGTTTAAACCAGTAACTGTAAAAAGTATAAATTATTAGTTGTTTTTACTACGACCTTTTCGATAACAGTGTACATCGAGTACGCTTTTAATCGAGAAGGTCATTGTTTTTACAATACAACTATGAATGCATGTATGTTATGCTGGTTGCATTTACAAATTCTACTTTTAAAATTAAATTCTAACTTGAATATATTTGTTTAACAGAGATATTTATTGCTTCTCTAGTTATGTAAAGGGCTGTATTCGGTATATTTACCATGACTGAGAGCTAGGGCTGGTGCATATACTGCAACGCTAGTATACAACACCATCTGCAACACGTAGAGACCGCTGGCCAGGTATCGTGCGTGTACACTGAATCTTCTCGCCAAATACTCATAACTCGAGGTCAATTTTAGTTCCATATACACTGGCAAGTAGAGCTTAGAAGTGATCGGAACGATTAAAATGAACGCAATGCAAATCATCCAGAACTGGGAGCCGTAATTGTACATTTCTGCTGGATTACCAAGTAGTTCAATGGCTGTAATAAAACTACAAACGAAAAGAAAAATTGAAAAAAATATTCCTGAAACGGTGGTGATAGTGTTTACCTTGCAGCAAGTGACATGGCCATGGGGAAGGTGCCCATTGAGCTACCCCCTAGCAAGAAATCACTGCTGGTGGCTTGTTTAGGTCCGATGAACCCGTAGAACAAGCCAATTCCGCAAGAAACTACTAGCATAGCAGTTAAAACGGCATAATCTTCCCAATGAAAAGTGTTTTTCAAATTCGAATGTCCATTTGTACATTGATCTAAACATCAGAATATATTATGAGACTTTTGCTTATTTCATAGCAGTTATTTCAATTACATAATTATTATAAAATATATAATTAATTACCTTTCGTATTAATATTCTCTGTAGTACTTTCAGTAGTAATTTCCGTAGTAATATCAGTTGTATATATTACTAATTCATCCGAATTCACATTTCCTATTCTGTATCCCACGCAAACCAACGAATTCAGTTGCAAAATTACCAGAAATAGTGCACAGTTTTTCAACTTTAAGATAGCCATTTTTGTAATTGTGTATTATTTATTTCCGAATTTTTATTTCCATATAAATATAGCTTAACATTTATATACAATGCCGAATAAATATGAAGCAATTTAGTTATATCTGTAAATAAATATATAGTTCTTAATTATTCGAGAAAAATATGAAATTATTCTTTATCTATAAATTTTCGTTAACTTACCTTAAATAAGAATTAAACGAATTGCAAATGAACTTAAACAACAATTTATCTTCGAACACAGTCACGTTGATCCAACAGAAATGTTCTGAATTGAATTTGTATGATTTGTCTGTTGGATCTTGTATATTTCATTCGCGGGTATTTAAGAATTCACCGCACGAAAACCACCGGAGCAAAAAGATGAACGAATCTTAAACAATCGCAAAGATGCAAGAGTTTTTAAACACAAAGTGCAGATCGTGTATCACAAGGAACAATGGTACAAATGCGAACTTACGCACTCCTTTTAACCGTTCAGGAGTTAATTAGTTTCTTAGAGGATCTGGGTGGGAGACGCAACCAGTCTTTGAGTGAGTTCTTTGGATAAAACCAAACCCAACACTGGTATTGGTCGGATCAACCTTGTTGTTACTTGTTATGTTTACTATATACTTGCAATTTTTTTACTTGAATTTAATGCTAGTTGAATAATTCATTACGAATTCGTTTTTGTATGATATATGTTATATAAATATTGTTATTACTAATAGACATTTATGCGGATGTAAGTCTTCATTTAGTAATACGTATAATTAGAAGTTTCATTATGGACCCTACATTAAAATAAAATATACAATCTTTTTTATTTACTAATACGCTTTGTAATTAATTTTTTTCGTTTCCTTTTTCCATAAGAAAATCTATCTAACTACAAGTCAGGAATTACCAAAAAAGGACGGATAATTTATTTTATAAAATTACTTTTTTGCATACATAATGATCATGTTATCTAGCTATGTAATCTATGGATGTTTTGCTTTTATTATAATTATTTTGTGTCTATAGGTAATAGCCTTTTGTTTGAGTGCCACTTTTGGTTGTTTAGTCGCTCTCGAGTCTGAAGACCAGTTCCGTTCAATGTCAGAATGTGCCTATAAGATTGCGTCATTCATCGTACGCAAATCTTTGCACCGTTAGTGACTTTTTTACGTTCCTTCAAACTGGATTCGTATGGAGATTCACGTGGCCGTGATGCAATGCCATATTCCGGTATTTAAAAATCGAAATTCATTGATTGTCAATGTTATTTTCATTCCTTTGGTGCAGAACGACTGTTGTCAAGGATATTGAACTGCATTAATCTAGATGAAATTCTAGAAAACACAACAACCAATGCCAAAAGTATTTAACATCAGCGTCAAGTTTCTGGACCTTTACATTGTACTACTGTATATATTAAATACAGTTAGTTCGTATATACTGGTTCCTTTGACTTTTAGAGAACTCACAAAATTCTAGTTTTCTATACATTTCAATAATGACCATCAATCCATTATATTAAGTTCAATAAAACATCCATGTAGGTCGTCCATGATCTAGGACAAAAATTTAAACCGAAAACTAAAAGCAACAATATAAATGCAAATTAAGATATGGAAAAATACCAGATAGATTAGTTCAATTGTATGTTTATCGACAACAATCACTCAGCACGTCATTATGACTCAAAACGATTGTAATTACATGTAATGAAGGAACGAGAAACCGATTCAAACTGCAATTCCCGAATAATTTATCCACTGTTGTTGACAATTAGATCCGGTTTAAATCAAGTCTAATTTAGTTTGGAGTAATTCCGTACAAATGTTTTTTTTTCGTCTATAGCAACATTTAAATTAGCTTACCAGTAGAAAAATTATACATTTAACATAATATTGTGTATGACTTTACACCAAATACCGAATTTCAGTCGTGACTTACATCTCTGAATGAGAAATGAATATACATATGTATATGCAAGACGGTTATTTTCCTAGATTATGTAAGAAATTCTAAACTATAATGATAATATATTTTTTCCATACGGATCTCAGAACAACCGATGGTACAAATTAATTTTGTACTGTAATTCCCATTTATTAACGATTTAATTGATGAAAGAAATAAAAATAAACATCTGCGCAATTTTCAACACGTGTCTTTGCGTCCGTCAAATAATATTGTCATTGCTAATAATTTTGTTCTTAAAACACACATATGTGACATTAATAATTTTGTCAATTCTTCAAATAATGAAACATTCTTTTTCTCATGAAACGTTTGATCACTGGATAAGGTCATATGGTTCAATGTATTTTCTCAAAATTTTGCTCGTCCATTCAAGAATTAAATTCTAGCCTCGAAATAGAAAGTTTGCCAAAATACATGTAGTTTGGTGAAACGAAAGTGTAGTAGGGTCATTCAATGATACTGGAAATGTTAAAATCTTGTCACCTTTAGCCGTATAGTCCAAGCCACTGCTGGATCTGGGCAGTAACGTGCGATGTTTTCATTCAAGCCTGTACGTACGGTTCAAACCGGATAAAACCAAAAATTGCGGATATAACCAGATCGAACCGAACTAGTCGGCAGCTCCCGGCAGCCAGTAGAGTGGACGCTGTTGATGGCGCAGATTTGTACAGCTTCGGGCAACTAGACAATTATATTGATCAGTGGCGCACAAACCAAACCGTACACACTTATATTATATAGAAAATAATCAAAGAAATACATACATATTTATTTTTTAAAAATCATCAGGTATGTTATATTTTCTAGATTTTCCAATCATCTTGAAATATAGCCTTGAACTATGTAAAATTATAGAGTGTTTATTATAAAAAAACTATCTTATAGCAAGTCACGAATATTAAGTTGACTTCTAGAGGCTGAAATATAAAACGGCAACATGAATATATTATAGTTAAGAAATGGATCGATTCTAAACGGATTTGTGCCTGTTTTGTTTATAGGCAAGTGTCAAACATCCTCTATCTATACCATGCAGAGACAGGTTATCATTAATTTGTAGCAATTTAGTTTTTATTATTGATACATCATCTTCGTTTATCGATGTAACAAGTGAAATAAATCGAAACATTTGTTTGTACCACGTGACCAATGAATATTAATCGCGACAGAAAAAAAACTTACATCATTGAATATTCATTCAATTTATCAGCGAATTGTTTGAATATTTAACTGTATCAATTGACAGTTAGATATGATAATGATTGTTTAAATTTGCAGAAATACATTGAATACATATATGTCATAGGGTTTTAAGGATATAAATGTAAGGTTACCGTCTCCACAATAATATGTATTTAACTTTTTTATACACATTCTTTTCCCTAAAATACTACATACATACATACATACGAAACCATACATCATTTTATAAAATAATTCTTACAAAAACAAACTACTCTGGCAACTAAATCTAAATGTAACGCCGTTTTGTGTGCATTTTATACAGATGTGTAGAGGTTGTTTCTTTGGAAGCCCAAACATTTTCAAAAATAATTTAATGAATATGATATATAAATTAATTGTTATATGTTAATTTTTTAAGTAATTATATCACAGTATAACTACAGATGTGCACTAATTATTAAGAAACGAAATGAAAATAGAAATGCTATTTTTATATGTAATACACAGATTCGTATTCGGGGATTTTCCAGCCCGAAATACAGCTAAAAATATTAAATTCGTCTATAATTTTTCAGTTTATAAATAAATAACAGTTTCTAAATAATCAACTATAAAATTTCGTTATAAAATATAAAAACAAATGACACAATTTGTTATTAAACTAATTTGCTACTATTTCTCTGGTCCGCAAGTTCCAGCTAGGTTAGTAATTAATATTAAAGTTGTGTGTTCTCTTTTATTGTGACTTCAACCATTGAGGGGGCTTGCAGATTTTCTTGTGAACTTGTGACCTGTGAAAATATTAACAATATAAATACTAACTATTTAGTATTATTTACAATAATTACCTCTTTTAATGCTTTCAGCTTGCGTATCTTTCGTTCCAATGGCGGAATAAATAAGTGCGGATCAAGTGTGCTGTTGTCTTTTTTAAACACACAACTCACAATGTAACCTACAATAAATGTTGTAAGCATTCCTATCACTCCCGTGTATAAGTACGATAATCTGTATAGCCAGAAATATTCACTGAAAATGAAGAAAAATGTTTCAATATGACAGCTGTGAAAACACAAGACGTATTTTTAGGTTAACTAATGGCAGACATATATGATTAGGTTCAAGTTAAGACGAACAATATCTTATCTGTCTAGCAGAATTAATATTATCAGGTAAGCAAAGTAGTTTTGCTTTGATTTTGATTCGAAAAATAAATTGAATGTAACAATATTAAATTACCTTTCATCTACAGAAACTTTCGGTATATTCACCGAAAAATCAGTCATATTTTCTCCATTGATGTAGCTTCTAAATATTGTCGAATTACATCCATCAACTGAAACGGGAAGTTTCGGTAATGGTGGTTTTGGTTCACCAAAACTGATCCATAACGTGAAAGCGAGTCCACTCGCTAATCCAGCTAATACACCCTACAAGTATTCTTGTAAAATATTGCTAATATTACACAAAATCACACGAACTTTTTCATTTGCCCTCGTTGTAAACATTCCCAGTGTAAATATTGCCAACAGTGGACCCCCCACAGCACCGAATATCGTCAGAGAGGCTTGCAACACGCCCCCTAAATGTTGTGCTAAGAACGCCACTGTCATACATATAAGGCCGTACACGAATGCCATTATTTTCGAATACAATGTTGATTTATTTAGTTGCATAGGTTTCTTGTGAATTTTTTTATAAATTGGCTACAAAAAAGTTTTATCAAAAATGTTGAAACAAGAAATGATATTTCAGCTTACTTTATAGTAATCTTCTAATGTCACTGCTGCAAGACTATTCAGCGCAGCTGAAACTGTAGACAGGGACGCACTGAATATGCCTGCTACAAATAATCCTGAAACCCCCGGGGTACCACCCATCGTCTCCACCACATACAAGGGCATCAGCTGCAATTGCAAACAATCTCACTTCAATGTTTATTTCCATTAATAACTGTATTTGTCATACCTGATCAGGACTTGTAATTCTCTTCGAAGCAATAGGATCACAATTAAAATATTTAGAGTATATGGCTAAACCAGAAAAAGATGTACTCAAACTGAGGCAAGTTAGAATCGGCCAGTTGAGCCATAAAGCTTTCTGTGCAGTCTTTAAGTCTTTTACAGTTAAGTATCTTTGTACTTGAGTTTGGTTGACAGCATACAGAGACAGATATGTTACCATACCGCCAATCACAAGCGACCAGAAACTTTGTCGTATTGTAGGATCAGGATTAAAACTGAAAACAAAACACTGTTTATTTGTATCTAGGGAATTTTCTAATTTAATGGTTGGTACTTGAACAGTTCTGTGCGACCCCCTCGTTCGGCTATTTCCCAGATTTTATCCAGACCGCCCGTTTCCATGGCAGCACAGATGATAATACTGAATATAGCGACAAACATTAATATTGATTGGAATACATCTGTCATTAGAACCGCTTTCATTCCTCCAATTGTTGAGTAAAAAGTACATACGATACCTAAAAATAAACGATATTCTATTCTAGTGATATATTCGAGTATTAGTTAGCATAAACAGTTCGATTTATGGCCATTAGAAAAGGATAAATAATGTACTTACCAATTACCAATATGGCGGTGACGTTTGAGATACCTGTCAATGCTTCGAGGGCTATAGCCGGTGCATATACTGCTATACCCATGTATAATATCATTTGTAAACTGTATGCTAGCGATGCAGCCAGTCTTGTTGTATGTCCAAATCGTTTATGAAGATACTGTAACCGCAGTTAATAAAATATCTGTTTCTAGCTGTTTATATAATCCTGTCATACCTCATAAGCACTGGTTGCTTGTAATTTAAAGAATACTGGAATAAACAGGTACGCTGCAATCGGTGTAGCAATACCGTAGGAGAAATTAATAATAACGAACTGTACACCATACGAGTAGTTCTCATTGGACACCCCTAACAGTGTAATGGCGGACATGAAAGAGGCCATCAGGGAGAATGCTACCGGAGTGAATGACATATTCTTGTCTGCCAACAGATATTCCTGCAAGAAATAAGATAATTTAAATTAACTTGTACAACATCTTGAAGAGTAATTATTGTTGGGTTAATTCCAGTTTACCTGTATTGTTTTCTGCTTGCCTCCTGTAAATTTGTAGTATATTCCAATACTGGATGAAATGATGAGCATACATATTAGCACCACATAGTCCCATGCACCAAAAGTAACGGCTGACATCTTTATTTTTGTTTCCTGTAAATATAGAAACAAATTAGAATCACTACCTGATGAAGTGCAGTGTGTTTATATTAGATAAAGAGCATGATGCAACTACGTATTGTTTAACGGTAATAATATGTAATAGAAAATCTTAATCTTGAATTATTAATATATAACGACAGTGGATTTGGATTTGTCTTGTGTAATATTTAATTTAATAATCTGCTAACCTTGAATTGAACACTAGCAATTATTCAAATATTAACCTCTGAAGGCATACATCTAATATTTCAATAATACACGCTACTATATAACTATAAAAATAAATTGTTTACATTACATAATAAAATAATTATAATATCTATTGCATAACGATGAGATAAATGTGTAAATAATCGAGAAAAAAAACTGTTTTCGATAAAATCTGTAACATAATAAACATGGTGTATATGTACATACATACACTCATACATACATACTTACGTACTATCCACATTTATTTTCCTTTCCAAGAAGAAAAATGTACCGTTATACCGTAGCAAGAAACGTAGCGAAGAAACTTGCAAATATATTATAATCAGCAGAATTGAAAAACTTAAATCGCGTATTCTACAATTATTGTACTGAGTCATAGATTTTATTTTTAGTTAGATATAAAAATTTATACCAACTTCATTTTGGTGCTTAAATAATATTAATTATATGTGTTTGTTATTTAGTATAATGTCAGATATTAAAAAGATATGTTTTCAATATACATATTTACAAGTACAAATGATTGTTTAATCAATTTAATAATAATACATGTTTACAAAAAGATTTCCCGACCTGTCCTTGTTGAAATATTATACTGCAAAGCAGAAATGGAAGCTATGTATATTATATGTAATACTACATTGTAACTTATTTAAGACTTAACTAATATTTACCCAGACAACGCATTTAATATAAGTCTTATACGATTTAGATTACGAGTTATATTTCGTTCTAAAGAAGAACAAGAAATAAAAGTCATCTGTTTCAATATTATTCATTTAAAATATAAAGCAAAACTATTAGCATATTTCCGTAATTAAATCCAGCTATACAACACATATGTTCGTATATTTAATGGTACGAATAAGTTTGTTTGTCGCAGACAGATTATGTGTCAATTAAAAACAATTCATGAAAGGCTGGACAGTACTACGAATAGTCTTTGCATTCCGATTATATTTGTAGCTTTGTTACGAATATTTGACAGTTTGGTATAGTTCTTTTGTTTTCCAAAATAACAAAAGTAATGTTTGTTATAATTAGAATGCGTAATTTACAAACTTTTAAGGAAAAAATGTTATATTTTTGTGCCAATTGAGGCGATAATAGAATAATGTTTACGACAAAAACTTTAAGTTTTTCTTATAATTCTGAGGTTCATTAGTAAAAAAACCTACGTTTGTTTTTTTAGTAGAACAATTTACAAACTTTGTACTGTTTTGTAAAATCAATTGATAATAGTATCTTTTATTGTTATGCAAAACATACACGTAACAGTTTTTTTACCGAATTCGTGAGCAATTTAGAAATTTCTAATGTTAACAAAAAATCGTTCAAAAAACTGGCACACAATTAATACACTTTATTTAAACATAACAATTATATTATAAAAAATAAACATAAACAAGTACTGTTGAGAGAAAGTTAAAAAATGAGTACATATATAATAGATATTTCAATTATCTTTTTCGCTTATCATGATTGTAATATTTTTTATATAAATTATTTTAAGTGAACAATTAAATATTTTTATCACGGTAATATTCCGAAGTTAATTCTACAAGCATTGCAAAAATGTTTAATATACACTAATTGGAATTCTTGAAATTCCATTCCTGATTTCCACCAATAGAAGCCGGCCCTGTAAGAACACGTGGTCGCACGATGTTCACGTGTTTAGTACGACCGATCAATATAGACATTAAAATTACAATAAAAACGACAAATAAAAATGTCAAACACATACAAACATAAAACAAATGCATCATACCTGATTATCGGTTAAGTGTGTGGTATATGTTATATTTTAATTCACGATTCTACTTGTTAAGCTGTCACTTGATTCTCAGTACGTTACTTAACACGTACACATGCGCAAAACATACACATTCCTTTATCCGCGAATATTGAATGACTTGATCAATAAGGGGAAAAATCGCTTTACGCAATTATTATTTATTGCGAAAGTTATTAACTTGTTTTATGTTTTAACCTTCAATATCGAAAATAAAGTATTTTGAAAGCTATAATTTTTAACGTCACAATTATTTTTGACACACCACTGAATACAATAGTTAAAAAGAAAAATTAATATAAAATACTTTCACAAAGGCATATTTATATTTAAATTATCTGAATATATGTATTTGCGCAATATAGGCTACTACAAGTAGTAGCAGTAAGTCTTGATTTTAAATATATATTTATAAGGGGGGTATTGAGGATATTTTACTGACCACTGGTATTTCCAAAAGATATGTAAAACACAAGGAAATAAAGTTATATAAATAAGAAATGATGTAACATTTTCTTGGAAAATAAAATTGAACAAAATTATTTCTTGGAATTAATACACAAAATTCTTAATGTTTGTTAATATTAATGGAAAAATTCACCTTATAAAAATTTAGGTTATGTGTCTAAGTACCTGACTTGTAAAATAAAACTTTTACTTACACGAAATGTTGACTTAAGTATCAAATTAAATGTGCCGCCGGTCTTTTTCAGTCCGTTTTTGGGAAGAATGTGCGAATGATAGGCTGTACCTGTTAAGTTATTCACATAATTAGTTTTGTGGCGAATTAAAAAAATAATAAATTAAAACAAATACACCGACACACTGCGGTGTCAAGGTTGGACTGATGATAAAATAAATTTCGCAGTGCCTTAATAGTAAGTAGCAGGAGACAAGTGTATGCACTCCTGCTACTACTAGCGATGATAGCAGTATCTAGCGGCCATGTGACGACTTATTGACGGTCAGTGAAGACACTACACTGATATCAACTGATATGATTTCACCTGAGCGTATAGGAACCAGAGAATATATTCCTTGATAGGAACATGTATGCGACTACAAAACTTAGATGTAGATTGTGTTAACTTTATTATGTGTCCATTTATAATTACGTTAGATATGTAAGAATACATTGGTGTTATTTCATTGTAAATAAAATCTTCTAAATTTTAAAAATATATAACTTATTTTCAGACCGAAACACCATTTAAATCCGTTTACATCATTGTCAAAAGAACAAATATATACTCGTCGACACTAACTTCTATTCAGGTTTAAATTAGGATATTACTGAAAAACTACAAGTATTGCTTGTTTCTTTAATAATACACTAATATCTGGAAATTTATTTTATTAAATGATAACATTGCATCTAAGTTAAATTTTTCTATTGTTGGCAACATTGATGTATTGTTTATACTTTTTAAAATTAATTTACAACATCCAATCAACTTCAACATAACCTTTTTTCACAAGCTTTACTAAGCTTTACGCATTCTAAACATAACTGTTCACCTGTCAGATTTCACAGTGAGAGTCAAAAAAGTGATAGTCTAATTCATTATACATGGGTACAAGTACATATAACACGGAGATCAATGTATCATTTAATCATATTCATGAAAGATGAGCAATAACAACATATAATATTAACACACTGTGAAATATAAATCAAGGGAGATGTGATTTTATACTAAATATTGATCACGCAAATTCAGCTACAGTGTAAACATCAAAGTGGTGTGCGTGTTAATGTGACGTGCCGCTTTTGATTAATTCACAACGATTCACATTTATGCAAGATTGACATGTGTGATCCATATTGTAAATTAATCTGTTATAATTCGCAAAACAAGTGTTATTCGTTGCCAAGTAGTAGTACTAGTAACATGTAAATTATTCAAGTAGCATTTGTCAGTTTTATTTTATTTTTGATGATCCCAAACAAAACATTGTGCCTGTACACTCTAAACAGAAATTCTATGATGTGCAAATAGATGCGAACGTGACAATCTAGGGTTAATGTATGATGTGAATGATGTATTCGTGCAAAAGACGTGTGATAAATGATCGATGAAATACTATTTGTATGTTTGTGCAATTGTGTCGAATAAAGTAACATATTTATTAGTTCTTGTGTGACATATCTAACTTCATGCCACAGAACATTTCGGCAATGTAAACTTATAGCGTAGTGTGTACAAGTGCGACGGAGATCTAAACATTGGACGAGTGAACACGAAGATGTCCGAAAAATGTACTGAGATATCTCAAAATATTACAAAATTAAGTTTTCCTGGGGAGAATTTGGGATTCACTACCGAAATAGACGGTAGAGAGAATAAAGAAGACTTTTTAAATTTTCCTTTCGATCATATGTACGCTTGTAATAGTGATAATAGTGATTTAAACTCGGAACGACAAGCCGGCGAGAGTGAGGTTAGACAACTGAAAGACTTGTTACTCTTGCATCTCGATTTAATTCAGCAACAAAGTGATGAAATCGTCAACAAAGACAAATATATCGCACAACTAAGGCAGGAAAATGAAATGGTACGTCCGCAAGCAGTGTTTTCGTGATGCCCTATTCATTTGTGTACCGTGTAATTGGCTTTGTTTATCATATGTAGCTGTCAAGTGCAGTTGTGTTTGGTTTCAAATGTCAACATCCAATGTCTACTTAGTGAATAACTTGTTGTAGCACAACCACTTGTCTGATGTTTTTATTTAATCAAATCATTTACTTATATAATTTTGAATACTTACTTGGAATGTATAAATATTTGTTTGTTTTATACGTAAAGTGTAATAATTTTTAGTTCTGTCTATTATGATTTTGCGAATTAGATTTTAAATAGTAGTATCGCATACAATGAAAACTATGACGGTTCTATTGTGTTATTTCAGCTTAAACAGCGTTTAGATCGTGTGGAACATCGTGTCACATTGCCACAGAATAATAAGAGTAATAATACGATAATTCATAACAGTAACAATAGTTTTTCTTTGGATTCTTTTCCGGATAATATGACCCACGATACTGGTTTTTGTGCGGATAACGAAGATTCCAAAGATAATGTGAAAGTGATGGGCTTGTGCAGCGAGGAGTCCGATTATAAACCGTTAATATTGAACGCTGATCGACATAGTACCGACAGAGACTCGGGCGGTGATTCAATGGGGCCCTCAGACAGATGTTATACGACAAGTAGACGGAACAAATCAAGTAAATATTGCACACAATAATCCAGTTATGCACTGATATGCTATAATATTTAATTTTATTTCTAGGTTCAAGCACAATTTCAAAAGAGGAATTGAATAAATTAGATTCTAATAATAAAATTGATATTCATAAGTTACCTGATAATTATCCCGACTCTACGACTGTTGGTAACAGTGTACGAAATACTCATTTAGATCATCATCATCATCATCATTCGGGTAATCATTTAAGTGCACATCTGAAGGAAACTAGACAGTTTGCTTTGCGGCCGAATAGTCGAAGAAAAAGGTTATGTAGCTCATCGTCACAGCTGTCAAACAATGAATCACTCGCTTCAGCGGCGGACGAAAGGGAACGACGAAATAGTTCAACACATAGGAAACGACGGAAAGGTACAATATTACTTTCTTCTCTTCTAAATAAAACTCCAAATTGTCTTCCATGTTTGTTGTTCAATCGATTTTATACTTTCCCGCCAGTTTTTAACCACTGCAGCGCCGCATCGGTACAATACAGAACTAGTTTATAAATACTCGTGTGTCAATATAATTTGGAGTTGATCAATATATACGGTGTTTTTTAAGCGAAAATATGCGTTTTTTGGTGGAACACTAGAGCGGAGTTCATGATTTTTCTGTGAGTTCATGATTTTTCTGTATGAATAATGTATTTGTTTTTTAGTTTCTAATGAAAATATGGATTGCTTATGTTTTTTTTTGTTAAAATTTATGTAAATTTTATATAACTAGTTTGTTTAATATTCAATATTTTTATTTTGCAGGATCCTTGAAACGTGTTAGTATTCTAACAACTGATGCTCCGTATATAACGCAGGCAGCAACAATTAGTAATTTAAGCGATGAACAATTCGAAGCTTTAGATGTAAACAATTCAACTACATTAGAGGTTGGTACCAGTGAAAAACAATTGTAGTATAACCTAAAACATATTTGACATTTGTCAGTGTTTGAAACAGTTGCTAAATATTTCTTACAGGTACCAAGATGGCGGGTGAAAGTGTATACAAGTTGTTATACAATGGAAGGAACGGAGAATTTGGATGACGATGTGTATAACAGGCGACATATGCGACTGGAGAACGATGAACGACGGCGTAAAAGGTACTAGAATAATTAACATTTTAATTGAGCTTCATCAGTTCTAATTTATATTAATTAATGTATAAAAACAAACTGTTACATCGCGCTTTATAAGTTACATGTATGTAAATATGCGCGCATCAAAACAAAAAACAACGCTGTTACGTAATTGGTCGCTGCGCGCGTGTTTGATTGCATCTGCGCTAGTATTGGTCAGTTTTATATTGACTAGCCAATCGGAACACAGGAAGCCACGTGCATTTATTTTTGGGTGTGGCAAATATTGGAATAGGATGTGATTTTAAGTGAATGTTATTGTATTTTAAATATAACGAAATAGTCGTATAATTTGAGGTGTATTGAGGATTAATTTTATGTAATAGATGGGATGTACAAAGAATCCGTGAACAAAGACATGTTGAACGACTAAAACAGCGACAAGAACGTCAAGGCTTGAAATCTGATGAACAACAAAATGAGCCGCTGTCTTCATTTTGGCCCTCGCTCGAGGATGTGCGATTCATAGAAGTTACCGATGAACTACCGGTATCAGCGTTCGGTACACCAATACCGAAGTTAACACCAAGGTATAAAATTATTATCTCTGTCATCTGGGTAATATGTGGTAACTTATATTTTTTTTTATCTAACTAGTGAGTTTCGGCTGCCGTGGTTAAACGGTACAATGCCCACGAAAAAACCGCAAACCAGAAAGTCAACCGCACGGCGGAAATCTTCGAAAAGATAAGTGACAGTTAATGTTTGAAACAGGCATTAAATACTAGGTTAGAGTTCAAAATGTAAGAGAACAATTATTAGTCAACTGGTGAATCTGAGTTTGTTTTGTTTGTGAACAAAAAACAATTACTTAATGAGTGTGTTTTGATGAAGAGTGTCGCCATTTTGTGAGAACGAAGAAGAAGAACAAGTAGTTAGATAACTGGTGGATATACAAGTATTTATATATATAGTTTTAATTAATCCACACCCAAAGATTTCTGTTTTTCAGCAAACTTTTAAAATATTTTTATTAAAAAAAAGAACTACACGTGTTTTTTGTTGCAGCTATATGTTTTAGTTGATTGATTTTATTTGTTTTAAAAAAATGTCAAACATATAATTTTTTCCAGGCTAATGTAATTATCTTTTTAGATATGCAATGTTAATTGTATATTATTATTTTTTATATAATATTTGGTAAGTACTTGAACAATTGCACGTAGAAATTGTATTTGTTTTATAATACAAGCTTAGTTATTTATCAAATGTAGGTTTTGGTCTTAAGAATAAAAATTATGGCAACAAAACATCTAAAATAATTATATCTAAATTGTGGTCTAAAATTTTGTTATAAATTATTTATGGTTACTGTACGAAATATACATACATACAGGATATTATAACGTTATTGTTAATTTCACATGCATATTATGTGTATATCACAACTATTGAAACATATTAGGTGTTCATAAAGTTCTTGACTTGTTTTACAAGTACGCAATGTATATATAAGCTGTTAAAATATCCAAGAACTTTGTGGACACTACTTAAATGTTCCGCAAATAGGTAAAATAATCTGTAAAAAGGTTCTAATTCAAACAGACTGTATCAATAAATGGGAAAATATAATGTTATTACTTTTAACATTATGTTTTGTTAACAAATGACAGTTTGTCTGAATTAGTAGTACCATTTAGTTAAAGGATTGTAATTCTGTTTACCACATGTAATGAAATAATGATACTCGCTACTTTATATGCAGGTAGAATATTATGTTACCTGTTGTATGATGCATCACACGCAACGTATTAAAGTAAAAACTAGTCATGGTTTGTTTATTTTAGGTTCTAATACATACATATAGCTCTATGCTCTGATAAGTAATACTCGTAAAATAAGTATTTTATATTTAGTAACGTCTGTTAGGTTTACTACTGCGAATTGAAAGAGAACATTCCAGTAATTTTAAGAGATATTTTTGACAATCATATATCTTAAGCAACAGTTGTGAATGATGCTCATGATTTTTGTAATTTATTTATATATTCTCCCCCCCTCCCTCTGTATGTCACCAGTTATCACTTCGTACTCGTATGTGTGTATGTATGTGCGTGTGTACATTTCTAAAATGAGTAGTGATCTATGTATATGTTGGACAAAATATAATATGAAATTAATTTTAAAAAATATACATACAAGAATTTTATCTACCTTTCATTATTGTGTTTTATTTGTTCATAATTATTTTCTTCTTCATTTTATGGGATTGGTTGAGAAACGACGGACGACACAAATATTGGAAGATACGGATTTTTTATTCACAAAACAGAATAGTTCATTTAATTACAAAACAAACACTTGTCGGCATAATTATATAAATTATTATAAATACTAATTGAGAATGTACAATGTTACTGTTCAATTTTTTTTTGGTTACTATCAGTCCATTTCAGTTGGTTAGAAGCATTTCCTGTGTACAATGCCAGGGCCGGATTCGTCGTATTCCAGTTTGGAGATCCACATTTGTTGGAAAGTGGTAAGACTAGCTAGGATGGATCCACCGATCCATACGGAGTATTTCCTTTCAGGTGGCGCGATGATTTTAATCTTCATGGTGGATGGAGCTAGCGCGGTTATTTCCTTTTGCATACGGTCAGCGATGCCTGGGTACATGGTGGTACCGCCAGAGAGCACTGTGTTAGCGTACAGATCCTTACGGATGTCTACATCACACTTCATGATAGAGTTGTACGTTGTTTCATGGATACCAGTGGATTCCATGCCTAAGAATGAGGGTTGGAACAGTGATTCAGGACAACGGAATCGTTCATTGCCAATGGTGATCACCTAAGAACAATCATTATTATATAATAGTTTGTCTAAATGATTATAACAACGCTGTTCTTACTTGACCGTCAGGCAGTTCGTAAGATTTCTCCAAGGAGCTAGAATTAGCAGCAGTGGACATTTCTTGTTCAAAGTCTAGCGCCACATAACACAACTTTTCTTTAATGTCACGAACGATTTCTCTCTCAGCGGTGGTAGTAAATGAGTAGCCTCTTTCGGTGAGAATCTTCATGAGGTAATCAGTGAGGTCGCGTCCAGCCAGATCCAGACGTAGGATGGCATGAGGTAATGCATATCCTGCAAATATTATCATTAATGGTATTAACCTAAAGAAATGGTAATTGGTTTAGCAGTACGGTACCTTCATAAATTGGTACGGTGTGTGATACACCATCTCCACTGTCCAATACGATACCAGTAGTTCTACCACTGGCGTACAACGACAGAACGGCCTGAATAGCAACGTACATCGCTGGTGTGTTAAATGTTTCGAACATGATCTGTGTCATCTTCTCCCTGTTCGCTTTCGGGTTGAGTGGAGCTTCAGTGAGCAGGACGGGATGTTCTTCGGGGGCGACACGGAGCTCGTTGTAGAAGGTATGGTGCCAGATCTTCTCCATGTCGTCCCAATTGGTGACAATGCCATGTTCAATGGGATATTTGACAGTTAGTATGCCTCGTTTGCTCTGCGCTTCGTCGCCGACGTATGAGTCTTTTTGACCCATACCTACCATGATGCCCTAACGCAGAAAAATGTATTATTTATATCGAAACAGAAGTAGATATTGAATTTGAACAAAGTTTGAAATACAGAAGTACATATTGAGTTTAAACAAAGTTTGAAATATGAGAACAGAGTTGAAGTTTGTTACCTGATAACGAGGGCGCCCCACAATACTGGGGAATACGGCCCTGGGGGCATCGTCTCCGGCGAAACCGGCTTTGCACATGCCGGATCCATTGTCGACGACCAGAGCGGCAACATCATCGTCACACATGATGGACTGGTGGTATTTAAAAAGGTTACGGGCTGCAAAATTAAACGTAATGTTGCAAGTTACGACATCTAATTATGAGAATTAACAGTAAAGTAATCCCATTTAAAATAAAGTTTATAAACAGTAAACTGATGGAAACTAATCCAATTAATATTCGATAAAATGTGTTACTGGTTTATACAAGTAGTAAATAATTTAACAAAAATCAAATAAAACTAAAGGAATAAAAATTGTTTAAATTCGAACCGAAATATGTTATAAATATCACTAAACAATTATTAACACTGATGTATTGTGCTATTTACTGTTAACACTGTATTAACTGTTTAAGAATTAATATTTTAATAAATGACTGATTACCTAAAGAAGGTAAGGTGAACTGTGATTAGCCATTGTTAGAAGAATACCTTATATACGAATCATCTCTACCCCCACTTCTCATTCAAACAGCCCCTCTACATCCAAATGTAAAAACGGCCGTTTTTCACGGTTAGCATCCGCTGGAGATCGTTGATTTCAAAATTCTAAACTAAATTACATATAAAATAAATTCATACATATTTACAAATATATGTTTCAATTAGATTAATTAGAAAGCTAATAATTATGTTGTCTGACACGTGTATTTAAAATTTATGTAGTAAGAATTATATTAAAAAGTACAATATTTGTTGGCTTGAAAAGCATATTCTTATATATTAGTAATTGTATTACAATTTATGAAGATATTGATCTTCCTCAGTTGATTCATTATATATGTAATAACAATTACAAGATATTATTTTTATTTATCAAAATGGCAGATTATATTTCTATTCAAATTAGAATAGAATTATTACCATCTTATTTCTAATATTTTCAATACATACTACGTACAATTTTTATTTTGATTGTTTACCTAACTAACAAAGCAACATTTCGGCCAATAAATTATTACATTTTTAAGAGTTAATTAAGACCGGAAGTGATCGTGTGTTCGTAGAGCAATTAAATAATTCCACAAGTTAGCGGTGCATCAAGTGCATTACTACTAAATTAATTGGCACTGCGTCTAATTGGCAGTTTAGATGGTGGAAAATTATAAACTTAACACAAATTTACAAATTAAAGCCATTTTAATTCAGTAATATGTATAAATTTAACAAAATTTATAGCAACGCTTAAATTACTAGAGCGTAATCTGTGTAGTGAAAGAACTGTATATGTTACATACATACATGCGTACATTACACTTACGAATAAATTAGTAATTAGCCGAGGTCCATGTACAGAGAATGTTCATTACTGTAACTAATTGTTAACAAGACTTCGTACAATGCCAACGCAACACCAGTACTACCAACTAAATACCAATAATATGGCTGGAATTAACCAGAATCAATAATATTCTACTTACAATAGTTTCTTGCCTTGGATAGTGTTTCCAAATGAAAAAAAATACTTTAAAATTAAACTACCTTGCCAAAAGTTACTCTTAATTTAATTTAATTTCAACTGTATATTTGAAGAGACAATGGTTTCAACCCTTTAAGTTTAGTTATAAACAAATTGTTTACAATTGTCAAAATTGTAAAATAAGCTTCATTATTACATATTTTAGTTTATACATATTAAGAGATATTTAATTTCTAAAGGATCGTTTTAGTTTGAAACATAAATATTTATTTACTAATATTACTTGAAACAATAATTTTAATAATTGTATCAGCAATATTTTTCTTACCAATTACAATGTTCATATTTTTACTGGGTTATTATACATACGTACATGCTAAGTTATTTTTCCAAATCCCAGGGAGATCACAGTTGTGTTAGAATTCATGTTCGCCTGATACTCTGCCCGCATTTCAATCGAGAAAGCACAGTTGCTGGGATAGTTGCGTATCCGTAGTCATAGTAAGTTCTGTTTTCTTGATACGTAATACGTTTTATAAGCAAGCTAGCATAACGATTGAAACAAAGAAACCTACCTCACTTGTTTTATGTTTCCTTGGTAACAAATCGTTGTAAGAATATCTCCTTTTGATCGCAGTGCCCTTTGTCTGAACTAATTTATTCTTTCAACGAAGAATGACACAAATATATGTATAATACCGTTCTATGAAAAACAGGCGCCTTTAATCAATGTTATATTTCATCACTTGTATAAAATAGAATTTACAAATTAAAAGGAAATTTATTTCAAGACATTTTTGTTCATTCTGTATAAAATATACTTATGTATCACTAAAAATGCATATTATTTTTGTCTTGAAGTGACGCCCCTCCTGATTTGGCACCTTTGTGCGGGACAAAACCTGCCCGGTACAGCCCTGGTTATATATTTAAACAATGCATATTGTTATGTATATGAATTTTGCAATATGTACGAAATTTGGCATAACAGTTTTTTCGCCTATTGTTGTTATATGTTTTATAAATAGAAAATAGGACATTTTTTCTATTATTATACATGTACTCACACATATACATATATGTATAAAAATTTCATTAATTTTCTTTTTAATATTGTATTTTTAATAAATGCAAAAAGCAAGATGCTTACTAGAATATTTGCATAACATATAGTTATTAATTGCAATTGGTTTATATAATTTTTCTAATTACAATAAATATATACACAGTATTTTTCATAAACAGGATGCAAAGCCTCCTCCTCTCCCCCTCGATGTATTTATTACACGTGGATTATTAATGCGGATTATCTTATCTGAAAGTAAATTGACTTGTCGGATTTGTATAGTAATATATGGATTTGTGACGCAAGAAAATGCAGTGGGGGGGGGAACGTTCTGTTTGCTCTACTTAGGGTAAAGGACAAATATCAAAGTATTAACTCGTTGGCAAGGGGGAATTGTATTAATTTTAGACAAGTGTACGTCATTTAATAAATATCTTTACAATAGGGACTTTCCATACACTCACAATGATGGGTTATGTGACATAATTAAATCAATAGATTCTACTGGAAATATCAGAATAAAATCATGATCTAAGATTTCTTTTTATAATCTTCTAAAGTATATTATGAACAAAGATTATTTATTTCTTAAAATGAAACATCACCATTTTTTACCAATTAAATTTCAGGTCACTTATTGATGTTATTTAGACCAAAGAGTACGTCAATTCTGATATTTTTTGGGCATATAC
>JAGJTL010000183.1:3420345-3458123 GCA_022063505.1 Calosoma granatense | reverse complement strand
TCACTTATTGATGTCATTTAGATCAAAAAGTACGTCAATTTTGATATTTTTTGGGCATATACAGTTCCACTTTTAGCATTTAAAAATAAAGTTTATATCGCTTTTACAATTATACATTTTACTGGATTAATAAAGGTAATGAGTTTCACTAATGCTATTAGCATTATCGGTAAAATTATGCGCATATATTAGTGAATAACCTATAAGGTTTTTATAAGTGCGTATTAGAGATCGATTATTTCCGTTGAAAGATGGATTGCTGTCAATCAATCAAGTTTTAAATGCTGTATGATCAGGTGACGTTTCTATATTTGTACCGGGAAGATAGTTAGCAAGGCATTTCCGTTGTTCATATTTTTTACTTGACAGTAGAAAATATTTTTGTTCTTGAAGAAATAACAAAAAAAGCTACGTTAAATTTCTTAATAAATATCTGAAGAAGATCAACGTGTATTGGAAATTGTTGTTGCATCATTTCACATTATATTGCAGATTTTTCCCGATAGAGATTCTTCCTAGAAGCATGAATGAACAAGCAATAACCTGAAGGTACGTGGAGTCATCGGTATATTTCTTTGTATCAGAAGGAGATGTGAACGATACGTGAGACACCCGACCCCACTCTTCAAAACCCCAGTGTGTGTATGTGTGTGTGTGTGTTGATTATACATCCATACAGACTTGGAGTGACGTGACTCTGCGGCTAGACAAGTATTCACTCGCGAACAGTCGTGTAAGAACGTAACGTATTGCATACAACTGAACGCACACAGTGTGTATGTGTACTGAACCAAACCATAATTATTTACTTTCTTAATAAAAGTGAATTTACTTTGATTACTGAAACACAGAACAGAGTGTATCAAGTTATTATTTAATTTGTGTCAAAATCTTTCATTGTAAAAATGTTTGACACATTCTGACAACTAAAACAAAACATAATCACAATAATCAAGTGATTAATCAACAACATTTCCGATCTAGTTACCATTGGAAACAAAACAAATAACATTGTTTACATGTGTATTTGACATTTCAATGTGAAATAAATTTAAGTGTTGTGCAGATTTAAAAATCATTGAACTTAGAGATAAATATAAGTCTTCTTGACAAGAATCATTAGGATCTGTCGGAAGCGACACCAATGATATCTTGTATACTGAACAACAACGATAATTTATCGATAAGATCGCAGATTTGTGGGTGGTCGACATTGAACGACCGGCAGTGTTAATGACATTTTAACAAGTTCATAAACTATAACACCAAGACATCTCTGCCCATTTATAAAGGAATAAGGAAGTAATCGTGAGCGTGTGTGCGTGTGTACGTTAATGCTGAAACACATGGATAGTTCCATTCGTCTTACACTGCCATCCATTGAAATGGATAACTTCGAAGTACAACGCAATTACACCGTGTACCTGACCGGATTGGAAGATGAGGTACAGAGGGTGGCCGACCCGGATTACGAGCAGTTCCTGGCCGACGTGTGGGTTGGCATTGTACTGACCCTAATGGTACTCAGTTGTGTGTGCTGCATGTGCTCCTGTCTGTTGTACCACAAGTTTCAACAATGGAAACGAAGCGGTGAGTCAAGCGTACAAAGTACACCATTATTTTCGGTTGTGAGTAATGTGTGTGTGTGGCTTTGTGTGTTCTCCTGTGCACCTGTCCCTCATATACAGGTCCCTTGTTGTATGTTTTCAAGCAAAACAAACTTACGTTATTATTTTGTAAGTTCAAAGTCCTGTTGATAGTGCGCAGGTGTTTGTCGCAATATTTAACAAATAAATATTTATACTATAATCTTATTTCTAGTAATGCTGTATTCCAGTTTTGTTTATATCCTAAATGTCAAGACAGAATTTTATATAAACTTGTTTTGAGTATGCTAATTTTGTAGACAATAATGGTAAAATAATATAATCATGTCGACACACATATGTATATTTTGGTTACAAACAAGTTTAGTTTTGAAATTAGCTAAAAGTATTATATAATATAATAGATTAGCATATTCTTATGAAAATTCTGATGTATTTTTCTACAAAATGTACGCAATGAAAATTCTTAATTAAGACTGCAGATACAAGAAGTGCAAAGGTATAAAATCAATAATATTGTGACGTCAGTTCATATTTTATTTTATGAATAACAATATTTACACTGCCAAGTCGAGACGCATATTTTTATGTATTCTTAAAATAACATTTATCAATAATGTGCAATACCTGTTAGTTTGCTTGCTTATCTTTTATCAAGAAACCGTTGAACTGTACTTATTCTTTGAATTTTTAAAAATTAACGCTTATCTCTTCGTATTGTACTATATTTATTTAATATATCACATATGTAATCAAATTAATTTGTTTATATTCCATCAACTGAATCACCGGTTTACACAAGTAATGTTTATTATGTTGATTGTGCTTAACGTTGTAAACTGGTCTTAACGGGAACGTACCTATGGGAAAATGTGCAATAAACCTCATTGTTTTATCAACAGTTACATGTTTAGTCTAACTAACTGTGCAATTGTTTATTCCGTTGCTATGTACGAAACTGTTTCTTCTTTTATTTTATTTTTGTTTAATTGACTTACGTTGTACGAGGAAAAATTAATGTTTATTAACTGTGGGAATTTTCTTGTTTGTTTTTCCATACGTAGATAATACGTATAAACTAATAAATAATTGCTTTATGTAAAAATTTTCAAAGAAACATTCGTTATCAACCGTTGATTTGCACTTTTGTTTATAGTTACCTGTCAATGTTTGGGTAAAATACTGTTCTGTAATCATTTGAAATTAATAACAATATTTATGGCATGTTATGCAAATGATACAAGAGTGGTATGGAAGAGTGTATCCATTACACCACTGGTTATTTGTTGTTATTCCTGTTAGTGTGTTAATTGTCTTAATTATACTATAATTTTGAAGTATTGAATATGCACAATCCGGTTTAGTTCAGTCAATAACAAAAACAAATGATGCTATTACAGAAACAATAAATAAACAAACAAATGAAAGAGTATGAATAACAATTGAATTCGGAGCGAAAGTACAACGTAAAGTTTTAACACTTATGCTTATGCAACGTACATATGCAAAACGTAACATAACATTCATAAATATATTAAGTGAAAGTTTATGTAAATCAGCGGGGACAGGAGAGGTATTGTTTTGTGGTTTCTGTTCGGTTTTAGTTCCGCAATGAACCGATGAATGAGTCAGAAGTCGGTTCCGCTTTTTGACCACACATGTGTATGTATATGTGTGTGTGTGTGTGTGTCTGGATGAATTATCAAAACCAAGAGCATTTCTTTGTCCACTGAACATTTATTTATTTCATGTACGCATTTATGTGTTTGTATAAATTAACCTTGATGTGTACGCATATATACATATACATTAACACACGTACACATGTACACACAGTTATATATGTGTGTATGTATTAACTTCGCATTATATGTACCGCGACCAGAAAACATTATACATTAATTTATGTAAATTTAGAATAATATTAAACTAGTCTTTGTGTCGCGTTCTGTAAAATTTATATGACAAACTATTACAAGTAGTTTAACACACATACATATAGATATTTATGTCAAATTATTAGTCTATTACGTTATATAGAATATACTATGTAAAAATTAATATTAATCCTTATTATGGAAGGCACCACATATACTAACAAAGGGGTGCCTCTTTCACCTGAGTTTGTATATAAAAACAATTATAATCTGTATTTTTGTTTTATATTTCTCAATCGGTAGTAAATGTCAAATGAATTGTTCATAAATCAGGAATTATAGTCGTTATATATTGAATTTATTATTATTTACAAGTGTACTGCAGCTGATAACTCGTATAACTGTATGTATGTGTGCCAAGTAGAGTTAAATAGTGTTTAGAACAATTTGTTTACAGTCAATAATATAAAATGCCTGTTATTTACGTAACAACCTTTGCGATAATGCAAAGTTGATTTCTATGTCTTTACGTCCCGTATAGAGACGATAAACAAGCGATTATAAAAAACAAGAAGTACACCTACATATTTGTACTACACAAGTATGCATATGTATATGTTGTCAACATATTTTTATATAATTCATTTATCTGACACAAGCCAAAACTGCTCATTGAAAAAACAATTGCTATATACTATGTTTTGTTTTATTTATAACAACGGTTTTTTTTCATTGCATCAAGTTTTATATAATAACCTAATAGTTTATTTGTATTAAGCATTTTATTTTGTGCTTAAAACATAAACATTATTACTAATGCCAACAGAATTTAATTTAAAATAATAAAATACTTTTGCTAAGTAATACAAACATAAGATAACTATTCACGTTGTTTGAATTTGTCATAGTTTTTAAATATTCCTATGACAAATGTTAAATGCGTGCATATACATACATGTATGAGTTGCAAGGCTAACATGTTGCTTTCTTTTCACGCAAGGAGTGTGTTTCAGTTTTACGCCACACTGTACATCATACGCCATTTAAACATGCGCACATACACACATACAGGGCAGGTGAGCATTGTTCTGTGAATAAGTTATTGACCTTACAAAGTAGTCACATCCTGTATATACTTCCTTATATATTACTACCTGAATATATACATAATATATGTATATGTAAGGAACTTTCTTAAACATATTGCAAACATTTTTTCCTTAGTTTATATGAGCGGATATAAGGTCTAATATATATACATGTAATGTATGTATGTGTTTGTGGAAGTAACTTCATTTTCTACCTAACCTAAAAGGTCATTTACTGTCTCATGAACCAGACGCAAGCATAACCGTGAACACCGTAATCATTGTTGAGTGTAATACACATTTTCTACTCTCGGTAATAGTATAAGAGTTTATTATTTTGCGCATTACCTAACCTTCAAATTAGTTTTAAATAATTAACGGTAACGAATTTGTGGACTAATAATTATAAGAGCGATCAGAACTCAAAGCCGTAACGCCCCTCTGTTCCTGCTGAGAGACTGATCTTAAATCATTTGACATTGGCTCCGTTAATATTTCCTACATTAACATATCGCCAATTATTGCCTAATCACGCGACTTTTTCTCGCGCAGACACATAAAACTGATTTCCCGACAGTTTGGTGTTTGGTGATCGCGTCATCGACATTTAAAATAGTGATTTTGTAGATTATTTTAAACAAAATATACATCCTGCATGCGACATTTATTAGTTAGGTTATAAATTTAAATTTGACGTACAGATTTCTTTATTTAATAAGAAGAAAAAGAATTCTGTGAAAGCAAATACTATTAACGTCGATTCATTGTCATTACAACATGCATACAAATAGTATCTTCATGGCTTCCGCGAAATTCAGGTGTTATTACCAAGAACTAAACGAAGAACCATGCGTACATAATCAAATACATTGATTTACACTTTGATCTGTCAATCGAGTGTAACCTTGACAGTGCACTTTGGACTCGGAAAGTTTGCAGCAATTAGATGTTAAGACGCGAAATATCACAGTGATTAGTTTTAATTAACGGTAAACATTTAATTAATCTGACCATAAAAACTACAAACACTAGTACAATACCTAAATAAAACAAGGGATTTTTAATGGAAAACTTTTGTATTTTAAATATATTTAAATATTTAGAGATTATTGTTAAAACAAATATGTGATTTTTTTTATTATTTCAAGTTAACGGCCTACATCAAATATCATGTAATATGTTAACATACTTTTGGTTATTTTTACCCATATTTTGTTTACTTAAACGTATAGTATTTAAACATGTGTAATTACATCTAATTTTACATTTTTCTGGCCTTGTTTTCAAGCATCAGCTAACGCATATTTTTGTTTGTAAAAAACAAATTATTGGAAAGCTATAGGCTTGTTAGCTTCTGTTTAAATAGAACAAACAATATATTGTTTAAATACTTCCATGACTGTCAGTGATAATGAATTATTTAGGCGATAATAACGTCGCTACACATATTGTAATATGCAAAATATCTAACCCAATACCACTTCCAGCCTTCGTCTAATCACCAAGGTTAAAACTAAATTGTAGTAAAATGTATCGATATTATATTTAATTACGGGTAAAACCTAAGTATTCGTACCATATCAAACGTCCGATTACTAAACTGTTTGACGAGTTGTCACCGTACGTGATCAGACTGAATATATGTGTGTAATTCCACCGGCTAAATTATGCAGTGTATATATTAAATATTGTAACGAAATCAATAGAAACAGCAGAAGTCAGTTGTCCAATGTTATTCTCCGTATTATGTAACTAATGCACGCATATTTGAATTAATTTACAGGCACAGTGTTGGCATTAAATATTTTAGTAAGAATCCTGCCAGAGCACAAAGTATTATTATAACTAGTAACTAGTATTTATCTACCTTCAAATTTACAATTGACATATTGTCATTGAACTGACAAATTATCTGATTCTGTTACAGTTTTGGAAGCCAGAAGGAACGCATCAAATGCTGAGAATGGACAAGTCGGTGACTCCGAATCATTACCGAGCTACACAATTGTATCCGGTCTGCCAAGTTACGATGAGGCCATCGAACAGTTACGCCAAGTGCGGAACCAATCAAAAAACGACACATCAGCAGAGATCAAAGCAGCTGATAAATCAAATTCAGACACCTGGGTGCCACAGACACCACCAACACCTGTAACACGATTATCCGTATCAGAATTATTCCAATTATATAAAGGCAGCATGCCCGCAACGCCATCTCTTGACAGTAAAACGTAATACAGATGCAAGAGTGCAGCCTTAACTTCTATATACACACATATACATAGTGGGATTGTGTGTAGAAGTAAATATTATATTCGTCCAGACATCTGACTGCTTATTATTGTTAATTATTTAAGACACTAATATCTTGCAAGGCTGTGACTGATACTGTATTTGTTCTAGTTGTTAAGACCAAGTACTAATTTATTATTTACCCGCGCGCCCATGTGTTGTTTGTGATCTTTGTTAGTTGTTCATTGTGATAATTTAATTTGTACGATAGTATTAAACATAAAATTAGACTATTTCATCATCTTAAGACGTGTACACTAACTGTCAAATGATTGTTGATGTACATATGTATGTGTCTGTATGTACTGTTAGATCTGCGGATATTAATAGTAACGCGATAATTAGGTTAGAATATGTGGTTGTCAAATATAAATATGAACCTGTTTTGCATGCTAATGCAGTGTTATTGTATGTAAAGCGATTGTACTGAATGAATGAATGTTACAAGTATTATTATTAAATAGACATTATTGTAATGTGTAAAGTTATAACGTGTGATTGGCAAATGTATTATGGTTACTTGATTTATATAATCCACGAGTCAGTTTCGCATGGTAAAGAGTGAAAGCTGGTTTGCTCTTGATGTTGAAGGCGAGAGAGTATCACTCAAGAGGTTAAAGCACTGACCAAACTCACCTTGATAATGATGGTTACCTTGATATCTTGTTAATGATTTTTTAGTTTGTATTTTCTAATTAGTGGATTCACACAATCGTAACGGAAACATGTTACTGTTGAATAATTACGTGTAACAAATAATAATAATCATAATGTATTATATAAACTCTGAATTCTTTTACTTTGTGGCCGGACACGAAAGTAAATATAATGATAAAATAAAGGATTTGCAATTATTTATTTATACCTAATATAGCTTATATTTAACTAAAAACAACTAGCGGAGTTTCATCGTGCACCCAGCTTTTTATCGGAAGAAGTTCATTAAGTAAGTGATGGATAAGCCCTGTCAATCTAACTTACAGCTAAGGCAAAAGGGATTCGGTTTTTGCTTATTTCACTTCTTTTTAGGGTAGATGTGAAGTGTTTTCTTATCTAATAAAAGTGGCTGACCTCAATAAAATATGTATTGGTCCTGTTGATCCTTTCACGATTACATACATTAAATATCACCAAAATCACTCCACTTGGGTACGAAAGAATTTTGTGCTAGTTTAAGAAACAAATGCTGTTGCTCTCGTGAGAATAACAGAAGCAACTAAACAGATGTTAGATTGCTAGTCGACAGTCTCATTAATGAAGGAGCATTAGTGTTATTCAATTAGAAATATCAAAATACAACGTAAAATATAAATGATGGACAATGAACGTATAGACTACCTATTACGAAGAGTTAGCTTCAGTTTACAATGACGTTAAAATGTACTGAACTTATATTGTTTTATTTAGATTGTATTTTGATTGCAAGCGCCTCCACCAAGAAATTCAATTCTGATGGAGGTGAAGTAATAACGGAGTCAGACTTTAAAATGGGACAGCACGAGATTTCTACGCAATGCCAAATATTTTAGTTATATCATGACCTTCAAACGCTATATGCCATACGAAAATTGTTTAGGAATCTCTGGTATAAAGAAGTTGACAGCTAGCTAACCTTACTTTAGATGTGAATCTAACGCAGTTTTAGATCTGTATTAGCATTGATTCACGATATTTAAATCATAATCATTCTCTTTTATTTCAGTATAATGTTATTTTGAAACAGTTTTCATATCGTATTAAATTATTGAAAGTGTACAAAATGTTTTGTGTGCCGCGATTCATTTACCAGAATATTTCTAATTTGAAATGTATTCCTATTCAAAGTGTTTCGAGGTAACAGCAAGCTTAATTCAACATAAATAAACAATAATTTTAATAATGAATTTATTTTCAGAGCTCTTAATACTAGCAACAAACTTTCCACAAGTTACGAAGGCGATGGAAAAACCAAAGTCCATATTATGAACGATGATTCCGAATTAGGGTTAATGATAAATGGATACAGTCAGGTAATTAATACTATCGCTCTGATATGTAAATAAAATCTAATAGTCCGTATTTTACAGATAGGATTCAGGCTTAACAATGATATGACAATTCTAGGACCGATGGCTGTATTTCCAAGGTAAATAGTATATTTTGTAAGCAAGTATCGAATATCGTTCTCTATGATGACATTTATGTCCAGGACTGTGCTCTCTTGGAATGTGGGAAGTTTCCGAGACATAAACGAAGATTCGCTGTCATTATTCACAGTTTTGGAACCTAAACTAGATATTCTAGTTTTAGGTACGGGTGACAGAACGAACGATACAACTTTATTCACTACTGTGATCAAGTTTATGCGAAAACACAAAGTCAATATTGAGATATTACCGACAGAACAAGCTGTCTCGACTTTTAACTTTCTGAACTCGGAAGGTCGATATGTAGGTGGCGCTTTTATACCGCCAGAGACAATTAAAACAACAGACGATGACATGCTACGATCTAAATTAAAATATCAAAAGTTATATGAAGTAGAAGATTAATGTTTATGTAATGTATTTAATATTGTAAATAAATATTATCGTTTGAAGTTTTATATTGTGTAATCTCTTAGTTAATTACAAAGGTTATGTAAAATGAAAGTACATGAATGATGATTGAGAGAAAAGCGTATTTAATACAAAATGACGATTAAGTTATACAGCAATAAATTAAACATTTCATTGTATGAGTGTTTAGATTTTGTTGAAAGCGGCAATGTCCACGGATTGGACGAAATCCTCGAACTCTTGTATCTTCTCTGTAAGTAAATCGATCGACACCTTGTCATCTTCAACCACGCACATAATCTGGAGTTTGTTGATGCCGTAGCCGACAGGTACAAGTTTGGAGGCGCCCCATACGAGACCGTCCATGATAATGGTACGTACTTGATCCTCCATTGCCTTCATATCGGTCTCATCATCCCATGGTTTCACGTCCAACACAATCGATGACTTAGCGATCAAAGCGGGTTTGGTGGATTTCTTTGCGGCGTAAGCTTTCAAACGTTCTTCACGAACCTTCGCTGCTTCCGCATCTTCCTCTTCGTCCGATCCAAATAGATCGAGATCATCATCATCATCTTCGTCCTTAGCAGCCGGTTTAGCTGGCGCCGTGGTTGTATTAGCTGTCTTCAACGGACAAGCACCACCACCAAGAGCTTTGCGTTCGGCATCGGTGAATGACTTGATGTGATTATACCAACGTAGGGCGTGTGGATATTTAGCTGCTGGAGCTTTTCCAACTGTGTTGAATGTCTCGATGTCTGCACTGGATGGTTGATAACCATTAATATAACTGTTATCGGCCAAAAAATTGTTTAATTCTTTAACACCAGCCTCAGATTTCAAGTTGCCGAAAGTCATCTTGTAGTTTGGTTTTAATGTATCACGTAAACAGGTAATACTAAACAGCTACAGTCGTTACAACTAAAAAGGACCAACCCTTCAGCAACACCGGCGTAATACAAAGATGGCGGAATTGAAATGAAAGGTTTGAAAAGAGAGAGATATATATATATAACTCATCCTTCAGTTACTTTTGGTTTGGTAAGATAGTGCCAACATACAAATCTGACATTTCTTGGGTTTGACGTTTAAAAGTAAATATTTTGAAAATGATGGAGGATAAAGAAGTTAAAAATATCTGTCGTACTTGTTTATCGTATTCAAGTGAATTATCCTCTTTATTTAAACATACAGAATTGTTAGAAGATGAAGTTAATTTCTGTAATATGGTCATGAAATGCGCTTCAGTGCAGGTTATACGAATGACCTACAAACTAAAATTAAAATGAACATTGTTGATTTTTAGATTAGTGAAAACGACGGACTGCCCGGATTAATTTGTCAAGAGTGTGTCAAGTTAACTTTGCAGAGTTACCGTTTTCGCAAACAATGTGAAAGTTCTGATGCAAAGTTACGATATTTCACTTCAAATTCCGTGAAAGATGAATCGGGTAATATGGAATACGGAGAAAATGGATTAAAAAATCCAACCACCCTATTTTCGGAAGTAATAATTGAAGAAAACTCGAAGACAAATGATGAACTGACTGTTTCAACTGGTGAAGGAAATAAAGATGATGATTTTGATGGTGATATAGACAATAATGAATCTTTGTCAATTGATGATATGAATTATTGTCAGCAGTGCAATAAACATTTTAACACACCGACATCGTATAAACGTCATATGAATACACATACGTTACCGAAGAGTTTAAGTTGTGATATATGTCAAAAAACGTTTTCACGGGCATTCGACGTGCAGCGCCACATGACACGGCATACAGGGCAAAGGCCGTACAGTTGTCAGTACTGTAAGAAAAGTTTCACCCAATCAGGAACGTTGTCACAACACATGCGCACGCATTCAGATATAATAAAAGAAGAGACGGTGTTAAAGGAGAAGAAGAAAGTACTCAGAGGCAAATCACATTTGTGTAGTTTTTGTGGTAAAAGTTTTCGAGATGCGAGTAATTTAACTATACATGTACGGCGTCATACGGGCGATAAGCCATATAATTGTACAGAATGTCCATTGAGGTAAGTGCAATACATGGGAATATTCTAATATTGTATAACCAATCACTGTCCTTTATTTAGATTTGTTTCCTCGGGTCGATTAACTTCACATATGCGCGTTCATACTGGTGAACGTCCCTTTGTATGTTCCGTATGTGGCAAGCGTTTTGCTCACTCAACTGTCATTGGTTTACATATGAAAACACACACCGGCCACCGACCGTATGAATGTGGTGTATGCGGTAAATCGTTCAGTACACATTATTGTCTAAACATTCACAATCGACGACACACAGGCGAAAAGCCTCACCAATGCTCGACATGCGGAAAAACATTTGCCGATCCAAAAGTATTGAAACAACACTGTAGAGTACATACAGGAGAAAAACCGTACGTCTGTACCATCTGCAACAAAGCCTTTGGTAGAACGCATCATCTAAAACAACATATGAAAACCCATCAGCCTACGGCATGAGTAGACCTTAAAAAGTTTTAAAGTCACTGGTCCCTATCTCTATACCTAGGGACTTTTCGTATTTGAAAACTCACCAAATCATCAAATGTCAAATACCTGTATACAAATCTTTGTTTATATTTATTACAATGCACAAATTCGAGTTTATATTTACTCGAAACAGTATTTTAAGTGAAAATAATTGTTAAATGCAATGTAGTGTAAGTGTTAATAAAATTCCTATGCTCAAATAAGTAATTACATCATCCCAAAATGGTTTTTAATGACGAATTTTTGGACGTTGATAAGATTTGCAGAACCTGTTTGACACAAGAAGGTGATATGTGTTCGATATTTTATAAGAATGAAACACTAGCTTCTAGGTTATTCGATATGCTAACGGCGTGTTCATCAGTGCAGGTAGGACATTAATTTCTCATGAGATATCTTCAGTAATTTATGATTAATTCTAACGCTATAAGATTGTAGAAAATGATGGATTACCTTCGCAAATGTGTTCTCAGTGTGTGCATAGCGTTACACAAGCATTTTCCTTCCGTCAGTTATGTGAAAGATCCGATTCTGCACTTAGAAATTACCTTTCTCGACGCGGGCGACGTTCTAGCAGTCCACAGAGTGAAAATGATGACAGTTCGTTGCCTGGATTTGAAATAATATTGATTAAGGCTAATGAAATAAATGGTACGTCTTGAATAACATAATTTTTGATAATCTATATAGGTATAATTAACAGGAAAAACAAAGAAAACAACGAAAGTATCTAAAGAAAATACGAATGGAAGAAAAAAGGTTAAAGAACTGAGTATAAAGAAAGAAGAAGATATCAGTTCAGGAGACGATGCATGCGTTGAAAGGGAAAAATGCGATGATGATACAGAACAACCATTGTATCCTTGTACAGAATGTACTCGATGTTTCACAACTTATCATGATTTAAAAGTAAGTGACACACATATATTCACTGACGAATTGATTTATAAGTACAATTGTATTTTAGGTTCATAAACAAACTCACACGAAATCTGTTCAGCATATCTGTAAAATTTGTCAGCAACATTTTTCAAGTTCTAGTTCGTTGTCACGTCATTTTAAGGTATATTCTTTAATCTACCACCTTCTCGATTAACAGTTTACAAGTACACTGTACACTGTTAACGAGAAGGTACATGTTACCTTATGTGTGTTACAAAAAATAATGATATTGTATGCGTGTGTACATGTAGATTCATGCTGGTGTCAAACCACATTTATGTTCGGAATGCGGTAAAGGCTTCACTCGATCAGATGACCTGACACAACATATGCGTACACACACAGGGGAACGTCCGTATGTGTGTACAGTGTGTTGTAAATCTTTTACTCAATCGTCCCAGCTACAGGAACATCTGCGCGCGCATGCTGGTGAAAAGAGTTTTGTATGTACTACGTGCGGTAAGGCGTTCTCTCGGTACAACAGTCTGTCGGGACATATGAAGATACATTCGGGCGGCAAGACATATCCTTGCGGTGTATGTGGCAAGGGGTAAGTGACGTATTACAAAGTAACATTGCTGTTTTATTCAATCACTGTTGATACATTTATCTAGACTGTCAAGTAGCGGTGCTCTAACGCTACACATGAAAACTCATACCGGTGAAAAGAACCATATTTGCTCTTTATGTGGCAAAGCATTTGCCTATGCAGGACATCTAGTCATCCACACCAGGATTCATAGCGGTGAACGACCGTACGTGTGCCAAGTGTGCGGCAAAGGATTCCCCGATGCAAGTCGGTTACGTGTACACCAACGTTCGCACAGCGGTGAGAAACCATATGTATGTTCAGTGTGCAACCGTGGTTGTGTAACTTCGTCAGAATTAAAGAAACACATGCGGATACATACTGGTGAACGACCGTACCAGTGTAACTTGTGCACTAAAGCGTTCCCGCGATCAGAGGATCTACGGATCCATATTAAAACACACACAGGTAATAGGAATCATGTATGTAACGTTTGCAACAAAGGTTTCTATCAAGGATCAACGTTGAAAGTTCATATGCGGACACATACTGGTGAGAAACCGTATAAATGCTCTGTATGTGATAAAGCTTTCTCGCAAACAGGAACTCTAAGCGCGCATATGAAAACGCATGTATAAAATAAAAAGTTTTATAATTTATTTAATTATGTGTTTTAGTGTATGTTAATATGTTTTATATGCATTGTACTGATTATTGTAACACGATATTTGTGAAAATATACAGTATTCTAGTTTGTTTGATGGTCACTGATTCGAAGCGTCTTAAGAAGTTCAGATTTTGTCCGCAAGGTGTTATGTATCGTGAAATTCAGTAAGATTTGAGGTTTGTCGTGTGTAGTTTTGTTTACAAACATGGGTGACCTTATTAAATATAATTTAAATAAAACATGTCGAGCATGTTTAACGCAAAATGTGCAACTGCAGGATCTTCACACATATAAAATCTATGTAGGATTCGATTGTATAACGCAGTTTGAATTTTGCACCAAAATAAAGGTAAGTCTTCATTAAGTATTCTCGGTTTTATCTTAAAGATTTTCTCAATTTCCAGATATCCGAAACTGATAATTTACCGCTAAAAATTTGTGTAAGTTGTGCTAAAAAATTAAACGCAGCGTGTTCTTTTATACAACTTTGTCAAGGATCCGATGCTATTATGCGCAAAATTGATTGGTCAATTTCACAAAACAATAGTGTTGAATTAGAATGCTTGGTTAAAAATGAACAGACTGAATGTTCAGATGCGAATATTGATATTTCGAGTTCGTCAAATAGAGAAGCGTCATTAATCAAAACTCAATGTCACCAGAATAACAAATGTCATATTTGTTCAAAGTCTTATCGAACCATAGGCCATTTAAAATTGCACATGAAGCTGCATTCTTCAAATGTGAATGACGGATATTCGTGTAATATGTGTAGTAAAAAGTTTACACAGAAGGGTTCGTTGGCTAATCATATGAAAAAGCATTATGGTTTGATGCAGAGTGATTCCTTGGATGAGCAGAAGAGAGACAGTAGCTCCTTACGCGAACATACATGCAGAGTATGTTACAAAACGTTTGAATCTCAAGGAATGTTGAATACACATTTGAAACACGATCATACTAATAGAGAGAGACTTCGATGTCAGTTGTGTAAACAAATATTTAAAACAAGAGCAAGTGTATTAAAACATTGTAAGCGACATATGGGCGATAGGGAAACTGACAGTTTTAACATAACAAAATGGATATCATTTGTTGATAGACATAAGGAAAATATGACAAACAAGAATGTAGAGAAAGCTGATAATGAAAATGTAGCTGCAGATGAAGTAATATCAGATAATTGCCATTTAAAAAATAAATCATATAGTTGTTCGAAATGCGATAAATCATTTGTACATCGCAGTAGCCTTAGTTTACATCTAAAGAAACATAATACGCACAACAATACCGACTTTTATTGTAAAATATGTAGCCGTAAATTTAAGTTATTGGTGTACTTAAAAGAACACGAGAAGGTCCACAACGAAGATGAAAAATATTCTTGCCCAACTTGTTTGAAGAAATTTCACAGGAAAACCAGTCTAAATCGACACATCTTATATCATAGACAGCCCGAAGATTCACAGTATTTATGTTCCAAGTGTGGATTTATGGCTAAAAATTATACCTCGTTTAAAGTGCACATGTCAAAACATAGCGACGTGCTCGCGTACAGTTGTTATGTGTGTCAGAAAAGGTTCCGAACAAAAAGTAGCTTGCAATCACATGCAAGGGTGCATACTGGTATTAAGCAATACAAATGTGCGCTGTGTACAAAACGTTACGTGAATTCCAGTGGCGTGAAGTATCATATGCGAGCTCAACATGGCGCACAGAAACAAATTAAACTCCGACCTTACCAGTGCAGAGAATGTAATAAGACATTTGAAACGGAAAAAAGTTTACAAATTCACATTGTAATGCATACTGGTGATTTTCCACATCGATGCCAGATATGTGAACAGGGATTTAATCGTTTTAGTAATTATAAGGTAAGCTGTTGTTTAACATTACGATAAAATTATTCCATTAGTATTTTATAAAACGTTATATTTTGTCTGTAAAAACATTTGAAACTGAAGTTTTATGTCATCATCACTTTTACATAAACATAACGTTTGATTTTAATTTGTTTATTTACGTTTGATGTTACCATAACAACGCTAGGTTTACTTGTAATGCGCAGTAGAATTTTTCTAGTGTTTTGTTCAATTATTTGCACTTTGCTCCGTTTCAGATGCATATGAAACGTCACACGGGCGTTAAATCATTTATATGCGATATATGCGGCTTTGCAGTATTCTCAGCATCGGACCTGAAAATTCACAAGCGAACGCATACGGGCGAGAAACCGTACCATTGCGATAGTTGTCAATATAAGTTTGCCACATCTGGCGGCCTACTAAGACACAAAACGAAGTTGCACGCAAATTTACTGCAAAATTATAACGTGAATTTACAGGAAGATGTTAGTAATCCTGTTGATAATCATGCATATACGACTGATGTAAAATACATGCAAGAAAGTACGCAACACAATATTTCGGAAAATAATTAGTTATACACCATACTTATATATAGTTGCATAATAAAATTTTTTATATCTAATCTTAATTATTCAATTGAATAAGAATTCATGAGAACCTTGAATTTATTATTTGATATTCTTTATTTCCTGTTTGTGTTCTACGTAATGTGCAGTAAATAAAAAAATTGGAATGAATTTTTTGTAAACACAAGTTTATGTAAATATTTTGACGTAAATAAACAATTTTGCAAAAAGTTTGAATTTTTATCATTGCTCAGTTATTCTTGGTGAACAGTGACACCTACATCGTTATTGAATGTTGCCAACCTTGTAAATAGAAATTCGTAATCCCTTTATCTGTGACTGTGCGTAGTAAACAAGTACTATTAATTATTATCTATTTTATAATTCTTTAATCGTAGCGTAACATCGAAATGCTGATAAAGACTGGGAAAAAATACATAAGTAAATATTAGGTAAGCTGTTTTGTGTTAACCTGACTTAAAACTGAACTGACGTATTGTGTTCATAACATTATATCAGTCAGACATCTGCTTGAATTTCATTGGATGTCTAAGGTAAAAAATTGTTAATGTAAGTATCTGTTACGTTGAACCAGAGTTATCAGAGAACTTTCACGAGATGTATACATGCGTTTTTGGTTTCAACGTGACCTTATAATCTGTCCTTGATCTTTTTAGTGAACTGATAACCGCGCGTATAATGTACACAGAAGAGTTTTGTGTAAAGTGATCCAAACTTCTGCAGCAACAGACCCATCCAACACAAGTGAACAGTGTGCGTGTTTATGTTTGTGAATATGTACATGAGCAGTTGATAACAACAATAATGCAAGACGTACATTTTCGGGATAAACGGGTCGAGAGGGAGGCAATTCATTCGGGTCAGTTTATGGTGTCGCACTTTGAAGCGGAAGAACAAGATGATGAAGACGATGTTGCGGTGCCAGTACCAGAAACCGAGGTTAAAAACTCTCTCGAAAATATCCCAGAAAATTTTAATATTGCACTGACGCGAAGCATCCAGGAGAATGGCAAATTGTCAAATCAACAGTTGTCAATTGAAACTAACCTTTCTAAACTGTTCCAGTGCATGTCATTGGCGTACAGGTGTGTGTGAGGTGTTATACTTCAAATTATTTACAGACCACTGTCAAGATACATGTAATGTTTCAGACAAAAGTTAACCTCGCCTAAATGGAATAGATTCCGAGGGATCAAGTTACGGTGGAAAGATAAAATACGATTGAACAATGTTATATGGCGATGTTGGCATATGCAATGTACGTATTTACAGTTTTTAACATACAGACAAATGAATGTTTGGTTTAGTATAAGTGTGCTTTGCAGTTATCATGAAACAAAACACGCTCATATGTCAATTTGCGTCACCATTGGATGTTGACACGCACAATAAACCAGAGGTACTTAATCAGTGGAGCTATTAGTTGTGGTGTTATTAACTTTTTTATTTCCAGGCTATTGTACTTGAAGGGAAGTATTGGAAACGTAAATTGCAAGCTGTCACAGCCGAGTATAAAAAATGGCGTATGTTTTACCGAAATCAAGCGTTAGGATGTATTTTGAAAGATCCCATTATGACGGTAAGTGATTGTAACTAAGTGAATAAGAATATGTGCCTTAATTAACTTTGATATTTTCTCTGTAGTTGGCTGAACGGGAGGCTTTGAATTGGAATTCTCAAAGCAACGATGGTCTGCATATGATGATTGATGAAGATTATATGGATTTCATGAGTGACACTCTGTTCTCGACGATATCGAATCAACCGTTTGCGTTTCCTGATTCAAGAGAAATTGGTCAGTAAACTTAGTTTTGTTTTATTGTTGCATGTAATGCAAGTGTGTTCATTATAATCTACATTTTGAATGTGGTTAGTGTATATCTTCGTACTAACTCATGTGTGATGTATGTTGTTACATGTGTAGCTAGAGCTGGTTTAGCCGATTTTATTCAACCGAGTTTAGGACCGTTGCAGCCGAATTTAGACGACTTTATGGACACCTTCGAACCATTAAATGGTAAACCATTAACTTTCTGTCATCTACTAACGCACATGTCTTTATGTTGTGTTATTTTATTCTAGAATTCATCAATGCTAAGTTACCACCTGTACCAGAAGAACAGACCACCGATATGATGAACAACACAATGGGCTGGGCGTACTCAGATCTCGAAGTCATGGCTGCCAACACAAACATACAAGTGATGTCCAGTGATCAATACCAACCGTTAACGACGAATAGTGGCAAATTACAACCGGCGGTCGCAGCTGGATATAATAATGAAATTATCCTCGGCTTACCACAAGAGAGTTACGGTATTCAAAATACTTCTCAACAACAACAACAGCAGCAGCAGCAGCAATTAAGTTCTTATCATTCATCTGTGATAAATAAAACCAAAACACACAGCAGCAAACAGTTAGCACAACAGCAACAACAGCAGCAGCAGCAAGTTAAGTTAGAAAACAGTCAGTACAAACAGCAAGATATGAGTTACGGCAATTTTTCACTACATCAGCATTTGTCGAAAGAAAGTATACTCGGTGCAACCAATATCCAAGAAGCGCAACCAAATACACGTGGATACAAATTCTCGACACCGGTGCAACCGAATGTAAAGTTCTCAAATCAGCAGAATGTTAACAATGAGTACATGATACCAGGATCGACGCAACAACAAATGAATATGGCGGCACGACAAGAAAATACACAAATGAAGGTAAAAAAAAACTTCTGTCAGTGTGTGTTTCATTGTTCAAATGTTTTCATTTCTTTGTATGTCACGTAGAAGGATATAGAGACTGGTATAACGAAACCAGAATTGGGTGCTGTGCCCCGTAAGCAGGTACACCGTCAGCGGCAGCGGTCACGGAGTACATCACGTGACCAAGCACCTCAACGTCCGCCATTACTGTCGGCTGTCAGTGATCCAGCGTTGCTTACTCCTAGCTCCAGTGTATTACTGACACAACTCCTCACTTCTAGTAAGAATAATCAACATATTCATAGTCTGCTATACAGTTATAATATTATTTATATATTTATAATAATATTTATAATTATCATTCTTCTATAGATAATCATCGCTTGTCAAATCATCAATCTCTTTCATCCGTCGTCGTAGACAAACACCAATCCACCACATCGTTGATGGTGAAACGTGAAGACTCCAGTACCAGCCATCCAGTAGCCATACTACCTGCCCCCGCACAACCCGTCACTACGCTGATCATCACCACACCGTCACAGCCCAGCGCGTCAGGCGATCAAGTGAGTTTACTCTCGCCTAGATCACTATTGCATCACTTATTCACACTGCGATCCGTTGTCTTATAGATTATGCTCAACTCTATGAGCGCACCACTCGGTAGTCCTGTGCTGGACCATAGTTCCCGGAGTCAGGACAGCCCTGATTCACCCCTCGGCAGCCGGGGAATGTTAGGGTCGCCGGGCAGCAAAGCTGAATCACCTCCACAGTATAAAGATCAACGGCGAGTCGGACACATACACGCAGAACAGAAACGACGGTATAACATCAAGAACGGCTTCGATATGATACATTCACTTATACCACACCTCAACCAGAATCCAAACACAAAGGTGAATAATTTCATTGGTTACACGATGTTGGGGGATGGGGCTGTGTGATATTTGATTGGTTGGACAATAATAGGCAGTAAGAAGGGTTGATTTCTAATTGGCTGGGCAATAATAAGCAATAGGAAGGGTTAATTTCTTATTGGCTGGATAATAATAAGCCTAGGAGTAAGGGTTGTTTTCTGGTTGGTTGGAATAATAGGGAGTGTGGATGGTTTCTGTTTATTTAACAAATGCAGCATTGCTGATTTCTTATTGGTTGTTCTGCAGTTAAGTAAAGCGGCCATGTTACAAAAAGGCGCAGATTACATCAGGCAGCTCCGATCGGAACGTAATCAATTGAAAGAGGAAATGGACAATTTACGACAGCAGATTGAGTGTTTGAACACGTCGATCAGTAATTGTCAGTCCATGCTACCTGCCACAGGAGCGCCTGTGTCACGGAGGCGGGACAGCAGGATGCAAGAGATGTTCGATGAGTACGTACGAAGTCGGACGTTGGAAAATTGGAAGTTCTGGATTGTATCCTTTTATTTTACCTAAAGCATACTAAATAAAACAGGAATATTGTTTTTCTTTCCTTAATAATAAATAATACAGTTCAGTTTAATGATCAAACCATTATTGACTTCGTATAATAACTTTGTGTCAACATCAAGTTTAGAAGATCTGTACCGATCCACCTTACATTGGGCAGAACAACATTGCACATTAGTAGATCTCAGACCAGGTACATACATAGTAGATTTCATCATTTGCTAATGATCATTATAAATTAACTAGTGTTAGAATGTGTATATATATTTCTATGTTACAGTTGTGTTGAATTCGTTACGCTACCTCTGTACCAAAACGGACATTTTGGCCGAACCAGATCGATTACCGGAAGAAGCCCGACAAGCCGTTATGAATGCCAAACCTGTGTACCCTTAATAATTTTATATACGTACATACATACACTACACACCTAAACACATATAATTGTATATATAAAATACATTTACAGAAATGACTAGAACTATGACATACATACATACATACATACATGTGTGTGTGTGTGTGTGTTTGATAAATGGGTGAACTAATAACATTTAATATATACTGAATGTAGGGAATTTTGATATTTGTATAGACAATCACCCTGCAGGATTATGGAAAGAATGACGATGTTTTTTGCTCAATAAAAACCAATATTAAGTTATAACTTACAAATAATGTATGTGCAATGTTATCAAATTGTGCAATTTACAAACTAATAATGTCAACATACATACATACGTAAGTACGTACATACATACATGCGTACTAAGCCCACAAGGCACATCAAGCGATGGGCATTAATAATCAATCAAATATAAAACGCTAATGGAAATGTTTAAAATTTTTCGAATCAGATTTTGCCTTAACAAAAAGAATAAGTAATGAAAGCAATATCTATTTCACATACAATTTGCCCTTTCTTAAAAGTCTTTATTGAAAACTAGTAACGCCTCTCTTTGTCTAGTGGCAATACTTAGAACTAGCACAAGATGCGACATTTTCCATCGTAGTGCCTTAAAATATCGTCAAATAAATTTTCGTTTGTTTATATTATTGTATTAGAGACAGATTAAATTTATTATACGATATTTGAAAAAAGCTTAATTTTAATTATGTTTGAACTCTGTATATAAAAAGTTTATAAAAATATATATTATTTGCCAAATTTGACTTTTTAACTTTCTTCATCAATAGACCAGTTAAAGATGACGTCACAAGGCCATTAAAGGGATTGTCGAATGGCACGCAAAGCGTTTTGCCATATGACTTAATGTATAGTATTTATTAAAAAATTTAAAATTGAAGTTTAATTTTTGCTTGGAAAATTTTTTTACGTTATTTTGAATCTTGTATCAGGTATGTATGGCATTGAAATTACTATAAATGAAAATATAATATTGTTCTTTTATTTTCTTGTTTTACGTAATGTAATTGGAACATGTTATTTATTAAATATTAATAAATATATAAGTATTGAAGATTTTCTATTTAATTATAATAAATGAACAGAATATTATATGAAGGATATTATAAATGGACACTGTTTACATAATGACAGGACGTACATGAATATAATTTGTCTATAATGAAGATAGCTATTTATAACTTTCATTGCATCTCCATTTTTATATCGTTGGTGTTTGAATCTTGTTTGTTTTCCTTTATGAACCGATGCATGAGTGGGGAGAATAGATTTCTATCTAGCACTTTATTCTTGTTACAACCTGTGATCAAACTCACGGACATTCCGACAATTAAAACTGTTAAAGCACCAACTGCAGTATAGTACATGTATGATATTTGATACAAGAAGAAGGGCGACTCTCTGAAATACATACAGTGAAACATTATTTGATTACACAATACACATACGAGCTATGGGGATATATGTCATACATTGGTTCCGAATATGTAGACGGCGTGTATGTGTTGTTTAGCGACCAATTCTCAGAGCATCCAGATACAGATACTGGTTTCTTTGGGAAGCTTATGGCACCATTTGCCATTTGTACTTGAGTACCAATAGACATCCATGTTACCAAAGATAAACCAGAAATACCACCAACTAACGCTCCCTGTACATGAAAGAATATAAATACATACAGTATGATAGTTATCATTCATTATACATGAAATACTTACTACTGCATTAGCAGTAGGAATAAACATGCCCAGAGTGAATAATCCGAGAAGCGGCCCGGCTGTAATTGCACTCATGCTAGCTGATGCTTGAATCAGCATACCTAATTTCTCAACAACAAAAACTAAACCTACGCACACACAACCAATTATGAAGACGATTATTTTCATTATAAAACTAGCTTTTCCTTCACTCATAGGAGTTTTACATCTTGGTTTAATTAAATCTTCGTATATAACTCCTGTCATCGAATTTAGACCAGTCGACATTGAACTAAAACATAATAATATTACATACAAATAATATAATAATAATAATAATATGATATACCTAAGTGCAGCACTAAACACTCCACTTATAAACATTCCAGACAATCCAGGAATTCCTTTTGCGATCCTCATGACAAAATAAGGTAATAACTGATCGGACTTGCTAATTTGTTTCGTTGTAACTGGATCACAGTCATAGTAGGTGGCAAAAATTAACAAACCAGCATAACAGGACATAGAGACTAATGCCAAAAGTCCGAACAACAAGATGACAAGTGTACTAAAATAATAGTGAGCATTTAATTGTAACTGCATAATGTAACGTTGAGTTAATTACATTTGAGCAGTATAAAATGGACGTACATGTATGCTGATTTCAGTGATGGCATTGATAAACATCTTTGTACCATAGCTTGATTGACAGAACAGGAAGCAAGCCATGCGAAATAATTTCCCACTGATACTGTCCAGAATGTGTGACGAATGGTTGGATCAAGATTCATGCTACAAGTTTAATTAATCAGTCAAATATTAGCGCATGAAATACATCATTTATATATTATATTACTTGAAAAACTCTAATCTGTCACTTTGCTGGTTTCGTTCATATATTACACCTAATCCGCCAACATTAACGGTTCCTACGACCACTACAATTATTAGTCCTCCAAACATGACAATGGTTTGTATTGTATCCGTCCATACAACTGCCTTAAGTCCACCCTTAAAATATAAATCATTATACCAGTTTCACAGCAAGTATATTTAATAATAAAGTTGGCCTTGATTTGGATTAGTTTAACAAATGAATATAGAAAATTTCCAGTGTCAAATGAGATACATATGTCATTAAACAAATTAGTGAAATATGGTTGGTTGTAATAGAAGAAAGAAATAATGAATAATGGTGATATTATACCGGATGACGACCAAGCATATATATTGGTGATAATACTGACGTCATTAATAGCAGTGTTTATACCTATAATTATTGTGCTGAGTCCTGGACTTAAATTCGAGAGTCCACTGGTTGTATCTTTGTTCTTGCTTGTTACTGTCGTACCAGGAATATTTCTGGCATCAGCAGATATAAGATATTTCATCGCAAACGTTATCACGTGTGTATAAATGAATAGTTATAGTAAAATAAGTGTATATTTATGCTAAGCTAATCCAGCTCTAATTTGTTTCAGAAGGTTCTGTATACTACTTACAAAGATACAGCTCTAAATTGAATCTATTTGTATCTGTACTTACCAAAGTTGTATAAAATATGCAGACAACACATACAATTGGTGTTATCAAGTGCAGATTGAACCCAGTCACTAAAAATATACAACTGTTGCAAATTATATAATAAACTATAATAGTTTTTACCTTGGCTGAACGCTAATGCTGGTACATATATCACAATTGGAATGTATAACATCATTTTCATCAGGAATAAAATTGAGCCAAGCATTCTGACTGTATTGTTAAATCTTAGATTCAAGTACTGAAAATCACAATAAATGGACGAATCGAATAGAGATATGTGAATAAGTATTTACATACCTCATAGCTGGAAGTTATTTGTAAAGTATAAAATACTGGCAGATATCCTAGGGCTATTGTTAGCGATACGAATACTTTAGAAGCGATAGTCATCCAGTATTGTGTGCCATATGTATAAATTTCAGCTGGCATTCCCAATAAACTTATTCCAGATATATAACTGTATAATATATAATGTAGTAAATTAGTATCATTAATGTACATAATTAAAAAAATATATAAATATTCATTAAATACATACAAAATTAAATTTAGTGACATTTATTTTTTCAATATATGAAATTGGCTACATTGCTTTCAGTGTGGTAACTATGACGACAACGAAGATAGTTGTGTTTGGCCAGATTATTGTGTGTAGTGATTTATACATATTGTTCGTAAGTTTTTCACAATAAATATTATACAGGATGGCTAAAAAGCAATTGGAAGAAAAAAGGTATAAAGAAGAATTAGAAGCTGCCCGAGTTTTTGAAGAATTCCTTGAAACATTCCAAAATCCAGACAATACTACATCTTTGTCAAAAACATGGGTAAGAGGAAACGTTTATAATGCAGACAATAATGACGAGAGTCCTGTAGATGCAGAGGAAAATAAATTTTATAAGCCCTGCCCATCGTCAGTATTAACATTAACTCAAAAGAAATTAACAATCGACAAAGCTAGAGAATGTGCACGAATATTGCCGTCAGATGCAAAGAGTGATCAGAAGAAAAGGAAGAGCAATTTAGAATCATTTAAAGAAGAACTTGAATTATTGCACAAGGACAGAATTGAAAAGCACAGCACTATGGAGCAAATTAAAACTATTTCCGCATTACAATTCAATACATTATGTCAAAATGAATTAAGCTCTACTAACCTGTTTGTAAATAATATACACATGAACATGACGGAAAGCGTACTAATAGACATTTTCGGTAAATATGGTCCAATAGCTAATGTAAAAATAATGTGGCCACGTGTAGAAAAGGATAAAATGAAGAAGACAAATTGTGGATTTGTAGCATATATGAGTCGCAAAGATGCACAGAGGGCTATGAACAGTATGAATGGTAAAATAGTTATGGATTACAAATTGGAGATTTGTTGGTCGAAACCTATTTTGCTTCCCGCTCAACCAATTTATGTACCACCAGTTTTATTAGAACTAACAAATTCATCACCAGATTCTGGATTACCGTTTAATGCACAACCGCCCCAGTATTTACCTCAGTCGGTAACAACATTTGACGAATATTTGTGCCATTGTATTGTCCAGGTGACTATACCAAGAGACAAACATATTATAGCATTAATACATAAAACCCTCGAGTATATTGTACGTGAAGGACCCTTATTTGAAGCACTATTGATGACGAAAGAAATGAATAATAGGTCTTTCAGATTCTTGTTTGACAATCGCTCTTCCGAACATGTTTATTACAGATGGAAACTCTATACAATTTTGCATGGAGAATCTGTAAAAGAATGGCGTACGATGCCTTTTCGTATGTTTGAAAGTGGACCAATTTGGAAACCACCCATTTTGGTGGACTATACCCAAGGAATGCCCGAAGAATTAATTAACAAAGAGGAAAATCATCGTGAAATGTTACAAAAATCTCTGTCTACTGCACAAAGGGACCACTTGGAAATGTTGATACATAAATTAACACCGGAGAAAAAGAAAATAGCGGAATGTTTAGTATTCTGTATGAATCATTGCCAAGCATATCGAGAAATTTCAGAATGCATAGCACAATCCTTAGAGAAAAAATCCACTTCACTACGGAAAATCATTAGTCGAATTTATTTAATCTCAGATATTTTATACAATTGCAAACAAATTGAACCTTCTTTTCTTTATGAGTTTCAAAAATATCTGCCAAACATTATGAGAGTGTTCTCTGAAATATATGATACGTTAAAATATGATTCAAAACCGTTATTGTTCAACAGAGTTATGAAAATATTTATTGCATGGGAATACAAGAAAATATTTCCTAGTAATTATTTGGAATATTTACATAGTATATTTACAAATTCTGAAGATAAGGGTATTATTAAAAACGATAAGCAAGAACATAATGAAAGTATTAGTATTAATCAGAGTGGCAATGAAAAAATAATGCAACAGGATAATATCGAAAAGAATAAAGAAAATGATAACATCCAGAGCAATAGTTTTCCCGGATTCATAACATCTCGATGGGAAACTGTAGATCCGAAAATTGTTGAATCCCAAGCTATGACCACAATGAAATGGTCAGAGATACTAACGAGTGAAGCTGTTACAAAGAAACAGGAACCATGCGTGCAATCAAGGAATATTAGCAAAGAAAAGCAGAAGAAGCTACGAGAGATTGAGATCAAAGTATTGAAATACCAAGATAAACTTGAATCTGATGAAGAAGGCAGAAAATCAAACAAAATTATTACCCAATTAGTAGAAGATTATCGCAAAGAACTTATCACAAAACTTGATAAAAAGATGAAAAAGGAAGAAAACAAGCGTTTAATGAAAGGAAACAATCGATAGATTTTAGATTTGTTAAATGTAAATGATTAATTTATTTATTATGTTGAAATATAGATTATTATATCTTACCTCGCTATTAAACTCATTGATACAGGAAAAATTCCCATAGTTTTTCCGCCCATCAGATACTGGGACGTAGTGTTTTGGCGAATTTTGGCGAAAAACGCGAAATGTACGCCAATGAGTGCGGAGAGAAACAGCATTGCACCGAAAACAAGATAGTCTACGTAATCAAACTGATTTCTGGCTATGGAATCCATGGTGGTGTGTTGTTGTTGTTGTTGTAGCGGTGAAACTTGAGAGGTAACTTGAATTATGTGTATATGGAATTGTTGTTTTATTGTGCGTACGTTATGTTACGTTACATAACGTACGAACTGATAATGAGCGGGGCGCGACTATGGCCGTCTTACAGCATGCTGGTCAGTGCTACAGGCACCTTGACATGCACACTGAATTGGACATGGCACTGGATCAGACGCTGGGGTCCTCGCCGTACCCGACCGTTGTTAATCAGGGAACAACAATCGGCCAGGAGAAGACATTTCGTAACTGTTCACTTACAAGGCAACACAAGATCCAGTTGGTCTGCATGGTAATTGCAAAATTGCTACCAATTTGACTGGACAAACGTGTAGTATTCTAATGCGCCGCTATTCGGAACGTGTGATAAGATATTACAATTTTTGTCTCGCTCCATTAATTATTCAAGTACGGTGTACAAGATGAGTAGGCCGTACGTGCCGGATGCAACATTTGTACGATGTGATTTCGTGAATAGAAATAAAAACACTAGAATAGGCTAGTTGATACATAAAACACACGCATGTACACGAACGCGCGTGTGTTGCATTTGTTTATGTGTAAAAAATGAAACAAGTTTAAAAAGCAATTTAATTTCAGTTATGCTTCATTAACACCGGGGTCAGGTAACACATTGTTTTATACATGTGTTAAGTAAATGTCGTAATTAACGCACATGTTATTGACCGTGTGCAGGGGCACTTACTTACCTTCTATTCTAATGTGAAAGTATACACAATGAAATGGGTTACAAACGAATGAGATCGGTTTCATTTCCAGGGAACACTATTTATTTTAAACTGAACATTGTTTAGACAATATAGTTTGTGAAAACAGAATATGTACTAGCAGTGAATTTAACATCATCAAGTGTAAGGATTATAAAATCATATATGACAGAGAACTGTATTTTTTATAATTAATTATAATAATATTAATAAAATGATTATATAACTACTCTCATTTTTTCATTTATATTTACAAATGGTGTGGCTGTGAGTCGCTGGGAGCGAGAGTGCTGTGTTAAATCACTTATTACAATATAATATAGAACCTCTGTACGGGGCACTCGCGCTCCTCGCGAAACATCAGAACGTTTCACATTATTTATTATAGAGATTAAAATAAAACAACTTTGCACCTGTGGTAAAGTAGTATTTTACTATTGTATTTTATGTAATATGTAATGTGTGTGTGTGTGTGTGTGTGGCTGATGTGTATAAGTATGTATGTATTGTACACTGTATATGCGGACAAGTGCTACACGACAGGTAGGTTAGTCAGACATCTCCTGCCTAACACACCCACCCGTCTTGGCGCCACTATATAATATATATGTATAATGCAACTTGATAATGCAAAATCTAATGAAAAATAAACACCGAAACAAATAACTTCTTGCTTTTATAGGTTATAGCACTTATAGTATTTCGGTCCTGAGCTATAATACCTGAGTGGAAACATATTTCTGTTTCTTTTATATAAAGTTTTTTTTTAGTTAAGTTCACACATCATAGTACAGCCGGGATACACATGGCATAACCAATAATGTTATACAATGTGTACGATGGCTGTCATAACACGTTGTGCACCTGTGAATACAATTGGTTTCGGTTTTACTTACTTACTTACTTACATATGTATGTAATGTATGTATGTATGTATGCATGCGATGTTCGATAGTAATAACAAAACGGATATACAAGAACAGAAGTGCAACATGTTCGGCCAGAAATACATCCAACTAGCAGGTTTCATTTTTTCTCTCGTTAATTACAGATAAACTTAAACGTACTTGACGTTTCCGTCAAACAAACAATCATTGATTAATTATTAATTACTGTTCCAAGCAGAGTACGTACATCGATCACTATTGAACAAAATGGCACACTACTACAAGAATTTTGAATTTCGATTACTTTTATTAATTAATAATGAGAGTATATGTACTTTCAGTTTTCTGTTTAGAAATAATAGTATTCTCGTGAATTATTATTTCGACTTATCATTAATATTAACTTGATATCCAAAAAAAAGACAACAAATAATTTTTATAGAAATATACTAATTATTGAGGTAGTTTATTTCCTAGGCCGGGTAACAAAATGATTAACAAGCGTTTTACACATTTCATATATATATATATGTATATATAACGGTAATGATGTGAAATTTCACACTGTAAATCAATGTATGTATGTATGTATATAAGTCACTATTACGTATAGTTTAACACATAGCCTCTCTGCTCAAACACATATAGAGTGGATGTAGGCTATGGTAGAGAAATATTGAAGTATATATGTATTTCTTTACAATATACACATATAATTGAATGTATATATGAATAATGTATGTATGTATGTATGTACGTGTCTGCTGCTTTGTTACCCGACACTAAGACACACTAAGTTTTACAATGGCTGGCATGTATAGTCAGTCTCCGTCCAGCATTGTGTAACATACACTTAAACTACAACATTTTATCCAAAGAAAGAAACTAATAAAGAAATAAACTTGTGATTATACAGTAAAAAAATCATGAAAATGTACCAGATAAACATAACATATGAACTGTTTGTTGTAAATAGAACTCACAGATTTTTATATATAGACAAGCTGTTCACCAATGCAGTGTTAAAACTATTTCCAGCGGGACATAATCTAACATCGGCTTTGGCTTCAGAGAAACAATAACATACATTTCATGAACCAACTTACTATTAACTATATATGTCATAAATGAAAACAGAGTGTTTTTTTCATTATTATATTTTGGGCAACACAATGCGCAGTGAAACTCAAAGGACTATTTATGTATGTATGTACATTGATTGATTGATTGTTTAAACACTTTCTGCTGACCTATTAGATTCTCCATACAACAATGCACCTACATATATATGTGTGTATGTAGGATATGAAGGATAGAGATTTGTTTATAACGCGTGTGTACACGACAGAACACCGGTGTCGGTAAGTTCTATGAATCGTAAGTAAATAGAGTTTACGGGGGAATACGAACGTCCGACGGTGTGTCAGTAGAAAGTGTGATTCTCATTTTACTTCTGCAGCTATGATCAGGCACTATTAAAACCATGGGTTAATGCCGCATAAATAATACCGACGACCATGTGACACAATATTTCTTTCTGTGTACCGATAGAATTTTGCACTATGCACCGTCTAATGAATCCGTATTGTGTAATAAGTGTTGCTACATTATACATTCAGTAACAGAAGATAGCACGCGTGTATCTTCATATGAATCAGGGGTTGGGAGTTGTTACGAGAAGTACATGGCCGTCGGTAATCTATGTTTAAATAATTTTCTTATAATAACTGAGACACTCGGAGTGCAAGTGTCACGTCTGCATCCAGATCAGGTGGCACCGACAACTACTACTACTCGGAGTGTGTGCACGGTGCCACAAACTTATATTGCAAATTTTTCCTGTTGAAAAATGCATAATTCTTGCTTTTAATATATATATATGACGAAACGCTAGACAGAGCCTCGTGGGATATTTATAAAATGGTGTAACATGGAGACAAGTGTGTTCGATCTAGTTTGAATTGGAGGGATATTAAGAAATGGAGCATAGATATAGATAATTTTCGTTTACATGTAATCAGTTGGAAAATACATTTTTGGTGTGATTTTTTTTATCATTTTGTGTTGGAGGGGGGTTAAATGCAATAAATGGTTTTTTATACGAAATATACCGAAAAGTTAAAAAATCTAAATTTTTCATATGAAATTTTGTAATGCGTACATCGAAACAGCAGAGAATTTTTATTTATTTTTTTTTGAATTTTGTGATGATTTTTAGAAATGTTTTACATATCAAATATTCAATGTAATTTATTACTTTCATGTGAAACAAATGGATCAATTTTTCAAACGTGTGTGTAGGTGACGCGGGCGGTGATGTTATTTCTTTAGTATTACCGTGGTGGATTGTACTACTACGTCATGCATGCGAATGAATGCATGTTTTAGTTTTCAAGCAAACATGTAACGGGCTGTAATGCTTAATGAATGTTCGTGGCATCTTAATACTTTAGGCATCTACCAGTATGTTATTTGAATTACGTTATTTACTTACTATATACGTACGTAATGTCATCATATATGTAAAATGGTAAAATCAAAAAGCAAAACGAATTTGCGATACGAGTCGGGTATTGTTGACTGACGTTTGAATATGCGTAGTGTGTTGAGTGGGGAACAGATGGCAGCAATTAACACTACCGGGACAACTGCGCTGTATATAAATACATGTACCCTTAGAAATATTTTATAGATTTTTCTACAAACAAGTGCAGCTATCTGGTAAAACATCCTCTCACTTTGGCACACTTCTTTTTTTAAAAAATTTGTACAAATAATTTAAATTTTTATACATAATTTAGTATTTAAATATATATTATATAATATATCCATTTTTTTCACAATTTCTAAATAGCATTCTCGCTATCTAAGTCGTAATTTTTAAAATTTCTTCTCACAATTTGTGTTAATCTAACAAAAAAATATCCTCCCCAACAAACAATTTTTATCAAAAATAATTTTATTTTTACAAAGACGGCCAGGCATGCTGACGGGCGCGGGCGATGCCGGTAAGTATGCCTGGCGGCGATGGACGCCTCGCGGCGACGCCCTATCTATACCTCCCGTAGTTTGTACTATCAGTTGACTGGCCAGATCAACGTGTACAACCAATTCTCTTTAAACCTATCAATTATAATATTGTAGTATATATGTGTGTATGCCTGTGTGTGTTCTCTCTCTCTCTCTCTGTGCAATATAGTCACACTGCCCATACACTCCGACACACTCTCCTCCCTTCCTCATATAAAAACACATTTCACTTACTGACAAAATAAGAAACAATCAATAATAATAATAATAATGACAAAACAACATAAATATAATAATTAATAATAATAATAATAATAATAACCGAATGAACAAATGTCGAAGCAGCCGTGTGACTATGCATAGATGTTGTGATGCGACAGAGACAAACACACACACACACACACACACACACGCATATGTAGTATGATGTTAAATTAGGTTATGCCAAGTTGTTGTATTCGTGAAATGGCAATACTCGCCGACCGGCCGATTCGTTTCTTCGCCTCTCCATAAAAAGCTAAGTCTTGACACAAGACATCTTATACGATTCGTCGATGCGAAATACGGTTTCGTAAGAAAACCTTGTTCGTCCTTCCTGGTATTTCTTCCTTTTCGTTTTAACAGTTTATCAAGTTTTTCTTGAAAAATCGCATACAACTTAGAAAAAATAATGCGTAATTCAATGCGATGTTCCCAAGAAAACGTAACATTAATGTTAATATTTGAACATTTTTTTAAACAATCTCCTAACAATATTTATAATTTAATAGTTAAAAAATGTTTTACTCACATTCACACTCAATTTAACACTAATTTCAGTCCTCGCCTGGTAACATTTTGTGCCGCTGACGACGCCAGCGCCGCCGCGGCCAGAGCGTACGCGCACGCGCACCTGACGCGTCTGTTCGCTTGCTCCGGGAGGTCCGGGTGTCGCTGCCGTCGCCGCTGCACTGCGCCAACATACAGCGTGCCAGATTTCTATTACGTCTACTATCCATCATATCTATGTATCTATCGAACAGTTACATTATATGTATGTATACGTATATATTCTCACTGTGACACACGGGCCGATCATAATGTACCGTCCGTCATCGTCGTTGTTGTTAGTTGTTAACACTCGCGATAGTTGCGCGCGTCCACAGTTCTCTACGCTCACATTATTGTATTGTTGAGGAACTATTTACTTCGCGGCTCATGTTCGTGTAAAGATACGAGTGATCTGACTGATTGTGATTGACTGATGATAGAGATACGATAGTTATGTGTATGTATGCATATATCATATATAATAGAAAGGCTGGCCCTGTGTTGGCGATTTAGAAATGATTCTCTTGTTTGTTTGTTTGTTTGTTTGCATATGTGTGGTGTGTATATTCCGAAAGATTTGGTGTGTAAGATTTTTGTGTTTAAGTCCGAGTAGTTTTTTTGTTGTTGAATGATTTTTTTATATATATGTTTAGTATATATGGGTCCGACATATCGAGCTCAGCAGTAGCAGTCCAAATGAATAAATACAAGATTTAAATAACAAAAACATTATACTCAACGCGCTTGCATCCACGTAAAATAACGGTTTACAGTAAATGCAACCAATTATACATCTTTGGTACAGTCTGTTCTAAGCTTTGTGATTTAATTAATTAATAAAAATAGGTATATGAAAATATTGTTATATATGTTCTATGTAATTATGTATATTATATGCGTGTAAGTATGTATAACAATAGTTAACCTGTTTCATCATCAAACAACTATGTATGTATGTATATATAATATGTAACGAACAATTGATTGGTTTATTATTGTTTGCTATAGGTATGTATGTATAATAATATATATCCAGTTACGAGTCTATTACGAGTTACGGAGTTGCGTCAGGGGTATTATTGAGGGTATCTGGGCTAGAGGGCAGGGGGTAGGGGAGGGACATTGTAATTATATAGGCTATGGATAGACGAATCTGATTGCGATAAAGTAAATAATTAGTTAATAACTGTAACAGAAATTTCACAGTGGCTATATGTATAAACGTTTTGATTTTATTTGAGGTAGTTGATTGTGTGTAGATGTATGTATGTATGTATGTGTGTGTGTGTATGTATGTTAGTATACATGTATGTGTGTGTGTCCGGCATGTGATTTATAGATATCGGTTGTGCACGCGAGAAGCACCTGTCTGTGCGCGTGCATATGTGCTTGCGTGTGTGTAGGTATGTATGTGCGACACCGACCACTTGCCAGTTACCCGGTATCTACTAATACTACTACAACTACTACTAGCACTGCTATTACTACTACCACTACTACAACACAACCACTGTACATACACGTATATACATGTACAGTGTGTATGTGTGTGTGTGTGTATGTGAGTAAATAGCAATAAACAAACACTGTGCCGTGTTCGTTTTGCAGCACAAGTTTCTTTTAATTATAATAGCAAAGAACAAACACTTATTTCAACGAATAATTAAACTGTATGTCTGAAACTAACAGCACTATATAGAAAATAATGAAAACATTTAACACATTCAATAATATTAATAATAATTAATAATTAATAAGTAATTATAAAAATAGTAATAATAATAAAAAGAACGTAACATAAACGAACAATACAAGGCAGCCATGTTGAATTATAGCTTTTAGTGTGGTGCACTACTAATATATATGTATCTGTGTCTGTGTGTGTACGTGTGTGCATGCATGTATGTATATGTATAAATACAGATAAGTAGTGGTCATATGGTTGATACTGGTGTTAGTTGTTGTTGGTTGATTTTTGTTGTATATTTATTTATATTTGTGGCTGTAATGTTGTGTCGACCGTACCGTATATTGAGCGGACGACATGATCCGACGTTGGACGCGCGAGCGCTCGCTCTCACACGCAGAGGTAGTGTTTGTGTGTGTGTGTGTACGAGATGGCAGGCAGGCAGGCAGGCAGGGAGATAGGGTTGATGTGTATGTATGTATGTATGTGTGTGTATATACACATATTATATACATTACAATTAACCCACTCCCTCACCACATGTAATTAATTGTATCTCGCTCTCTCTGTAGATTTCGTTCGTTCGTTCTTGCGTTCTCTCTTCTATCGTTCTGGCGACGACTAACAATATTTATAGACTCTAGCTATATGTACATACAGACTTACATACACAACGGTTGGAAGGCATCGTAGATGTTACGTTTTTTATAATTATGTATATAACAAAGACACGGTTCCACGGGCACACGACGTTGTGGAACCGGTCGGTGCGATCTTTTTTTGTTTGTTTTTGTTATTACTAAAGTGGAAGGCCTCGAGATGTTACGATATATACAAACTTGTACTAGAATACTCGATATTTATAAATTCGCACACGCCGCCGCCCTGCGTAGATGTCGTGCTTGTCGATTAGTTGGTTGATTGATTTCATTGATTGATCGAATGCTGATGGTGTCGGGGGGGTTGCGCGGTGCGTTGGGGGACTGCTTCTTGTGTGTTACTGCTGCTGCTGTTGTTGTTGTTGTTGCTGGTGCTGGGACGTCTGCGGCTGTGGCTGACCTGGTGGCATTGGTGGACCACCGGGCATGTCTCGTCTCGGACCACGTGGACCTCTGCCTCCGGCTACCGGCGCCATTGACTGCATCACCATGGCACGGATACGACGTTGAGCCGACTATAATTATATACACACAATACACACAGATATTGTATTAAACATATTCTCTCTGAGTTCTATATATAGTCACAGTTATACATACCTGCACGCTAAAGAATGGTCCGATTATATGCACTGTGGTCTCATCTTCAGGCGGCTGTGGAGTTGTACCCTGTTCCGGTAACTTGATCACGCTGCCCGTGACGCGCTGTAATTCACGCACATTCTGTCCACCCTTGCCGATGATACGTCCCACTTGTGAACTAGGCACCAGGATTTCCACGGTCAATCGCACATCATCTGTGCCTGCCACGAAACCTTCTTCACGCATCTTCTCGAAGATAAGATATTGTGCCTACAGAGAAATCAAGACAGTGAACAATAACACCTCGGCATATTACACAAAACAGTCACTATTCTGTACGAATGAATTTGTATATATGTGTCCTACAATATAATACATACGTATTATATGTAAGTGAGGAACATATATAATTAATTTAGCATACGTCCGACACTCGACTTACTAGGGTAACGTAATCCGAGCTCTAATGTATGCATGTGTGTAAATAATGATATGTATCACTAGCTATACAGCTGTATTTACTATACAAGTGATTAGTTAATATGTATAAAATCTACGTTAATATTTGGAATAATAAACACTGACCTTCCATTGTGATTCCGGAGATCCAACAATTGTAACTTTGCGTTCGGTCTGTGTGTCCTGGGGTTTGTCTTGGTCGAGGGGTGCAATCTTAACGGACGCCCCAGAGAAACGTATAATGTTGCGGATGTGTGAACCCTTCGTTCCGATGATGGCGCCGACCGCGTTATTGGGTATATAGAGGTACGTGGTCTCCTGTGTATCGCCCGCGCCCTGAGTCGCTCCCGGCTGGTACATGCCCGGGTACGGCGGCTGACCTGAATACATACCGCCACGGGAACCGTAACTTATTCCTGTCAGGACACCGAACATCAATAAGCATCTAAGCACTAGATGTACATATAAGAGTTACATGTACACAGCATATTTACTAGCTATCAGAGAGCTCAATACGTGTATCACATTAGGAAACTGCATTCACTATAATCAGAGTCAGTGCAGGGCAAACAGTGATATTTATATTGGAGCCACTTCCATAGCCTGTCACAATCGAAATGTGCCACCAACGAAGGTTGTGTTCCGTACAACAATACACTTATAGATGCTGATGTTATCGATGATGGAGAAATATAGTGTAAATGTTTACCTGCAGTGGACATCATCGCCATGGGATGCAGACCAGGGAACATCATACTTTGTGGCGCCATCGCTTGTAAATCATTCTCGTAGCTTTGTCTCAACTTTGCACTGATTTGGGACTCGGCTCTGTGGAATATAAATATTTGTAGTGAGTAGTAACATGATGTGGTAGATATTAGTTATTGAATATAATGTAAATATTGTATGTATTTACCTGCTCATATTGTCAATTGAACCTTTAACGGTAATTATACGCTCCAAGTTGAAAGAGTTGATATCATTTATGCTGGACACTGTGATCTTCGTGTCAGTCTCTTGCATTATTCTTTTGATGGTGTTTCCACCCTTTCCAATGATTCTTCCGATTAAGTTGTTGTGTGCCAACATTTTTAAACAAATCTCACTGAAAACAATAATTGTATTTTAATTAAGTAATGCATAAAGAATCTTTGATTTCAACAGCATAAGATATACAAATAAAATGTTGAATAAATAAATGATCGTTGATGCTTACCCTTTGTTAGTGTTGTTAGCTTCTTGTTGCATGACTTCAAGGATTCGTTTGCACGCGTTTGTACAGTTCTCGGGGTTCCCATAGATGGTGATGGCCTTCTCCAGGGAGCCCACGTTATCCTTGCGGTGAACGTCGACGCGGGCACGTGTCTGCTGCGTTATCTGTCTGATTGTGGAGCCTTGTCTTCCAATTATAGCTCCTACCTACATTCAACAATGTCACAATTTCACATATGCTTATACTTGCATTCTACATACCTATATACATTTAGACTAATAT
>JAGJTL010000183.1:3399467-3420297 GCA_022063505.1 Calosoma granatense | reverse complement strand
ATATATATATAAACATTCAGTGAATTATAAATAAATGTAATACTATATTGAAGGATGTGTATCACATTAGGAAACTGCATTCCCTATGGAATAGGTGAATGCAGGGCAAACAGTGACATTTATATTGGAGTCACATCCATAGCCTACCACAAATAAACTATGGCACCAACGAATGATGTGCTCCGTATATAGTACGTAGTACGTAAGAGTATATTCAGGAATGACTTACCATGTCACTCTGGACAAGAATACGAAGCGGGAAGTCTGTCTGACGGCCCTGGCCGGGGAGCCCGCCGAAGGCAGGGCCCCCTGGGCCACGGGGCCCACGTCTTTGTGGTCTCCGCTCCACAGCCAGCTCTACTTTTAAGATAGATCCCTCTAACTCTGCTCCATTCACGTGGGCGACCGCTCTGCAAGTAACAATTGCACACACATTGTATTCAAAGTAATGTCAATATTTTCTGAATATGTTATCAGAGTACACTGAATGAATCTTGAGGATAGAGTGTATCACATTAGGAAACTGCATTCCCTATGAACTAAGTGAATGCAGGGCAAACAGTGACATTTATATTGCAATCACTTCCACAGCCTGCCACAATTGAAATGTGACACTAAATAGGTTGTGTTCCGTATATACAACAATATACTTTATAAACATGCAGATTCTGTTGACACTTATTGTATTCAAAGCAATGTATTAGTACTTATTAATAATGTTACGTTGCATATTCTAGAAACAGAATAGAATATGCTACTTTACTGTTAGGAACTCTTGTCTCCACTGACGAATAAAATATCGCCATGGTTGTCCATGAATTCCAAAATGTCTTAAATCTATTGTTTTCTTATAATTAGAATTACACAATGAATCAAGCACTGGCATGGATTACAATAGTAAAAACTTAGTTGCAGCAAGTGAGTACTTACTGCTGGGCTTGGTCTGGCGTCTCGAAGGTGATCTGTACCGTCTGAGTGTTGGGATCCCTGGAGGTGAGCTTGTCGCACGCCTGCACCTTGCCGTGGGGCGCCAGCAGCGGCTCCAGGTCCTCGAAGCGCACGTGCGCTGGCAGATTAGATACTATCACCTTTGACGTTGGGCTACAACAAGGAAAATCATCGGTAAACACGGGTGAGATCGTGGAACAATCATCGCTCATTGTGCGGCGGACAACAGACAGACTACGCTATAGAGTGTGTATGTCGACACTGCAACAGCAGCCACAAGCTTGAAGCAATCCAGAACAAACCATCATTAAAATGTCGTTTACTTTGACGATAATATAGGCGCAAGTTTACTTGTCATTAATTAGATTATGAAGCGTGAATAGTCTGGTCTCGTAACAGTTGTTTGGTTGATGGAATGTAATCAGTTGGTCACAGATCTATTATTCATTGCGATAACTGTCATGGTCGTGAATTATCTTGTTTTTCCTTACAACTAAATATTTAAATATGTATATAGGAATCGGGGGAACATATTAGCTTTCTACAAAAAAAAAAGATGTACAACAACGAAACAAAATCCGTTTATGCTTCTCCCTATTTCGGTCACGCCTCGGATCGCGATATATGAAGCGTACAGGGTGTAGAAGGGGAGAGAGAGAGGGGGGGGGAAATATATGTTAAGATATTAATCTTCTTAAACAGGCATGGATTTGCGTGCGAATGCGTGGCAAGAATTTGAGAGGTTTTTAATAAACACAGTAACAAAACAACGAGGTGGGTTCCAACGAAAACGATATTGTTACACGTTCGGGAGCTACACTGGCTGCCGGGCGTTACAATATTTGGAGGGGCCCACCCGAAACACGTGTGCATGGCCCCGTAATATGATACGTACGCAGCGTGGCCCTTTGTGAATCGAGGAACATGTTAAAGACAGCGGCGTTACTATGCAAGATACCTTATGACTGTCAAATGATTCAAGTTATATAATTTACACTGTTCATACTATTATTTAATGGTACATTAAGCAAAATAAATAACAAATAACAAGAATAATATACTTTCATTAGTAGAAGTAAATGTATTATTACAAGAAATATGTACTGAATAATCTATTACTATCAGATCATTACATATTATATCATTTTGATATCAATGTAAGCCCCTTCTATTTGTGTACTGCCACTGGTAAAACTGAGAGAGAGAGAGTGAATGAGTGAGTGGTCAATATAATCGTGAAGTAGATGCAACATGACAAAAGATACAGGCCACTTAGTAGCAATAAACATACGACCCGTTCAACCCCAGGGCCAATTCATCTTTTGGTCCCCGAAACGGTACGAATAATAGAAAAAATAAAACCAGATTCGGAGCCCGGTACCCTCTCCACACACGCTGACCAAATTATTATTATCATTATTATGATTGTTATTATACCACACAGACAGAAGAAGAACTTGAAACGGTTACTACTTTCGGATCGGCACGCAGCATATAACAGTGGAACGCACAGAGCATGACCGCGACACAATAATGCTCTACAGAAAACGTATCTAAGACACTTACGATTTATGACCAACGAAACAAGCATTAGAATAGAATGATAGGGTGCCACTACATATATGTATATACCCGCTTAACATATACAACGTCATATACACGGTACAGTAATTATTCAAAGAAAATAGTAACTATACAAAAAAAAAAGAAACAAGTATTACATATTCGTATAGGGACTTCTTATTACCCTTACACAACACACATATATAATATGTCCATAAATAAATTTACACAAGGCCATTTATATTTATGACAATGTATATTTTTGTATGTACCTACTATAATCTCAAATTATTCATAATATATGTTATCGGCAAAATAATTGTTTATTTAGTGCATTTTGTAATGGATATATATGCACTTTTCTTTATGGAATTTCATTCAGTCCGAGTCTGGAGTAGACACAAGCATAGAGTTGTCCGTATAATTAAACGGTTCTAAAATTAGAATTACTTATTTTTAGATACAAATAAGGTTACACATGTTTAATTAGTGTTCTCAATTGAGTATTTTGGAACGAATGAACATAACATAAATATTTTGCAAATCACAAGTACACAACTAACAAGCGAATCTCAAAACAACAACAACAAAAATAATCAAATCAGGCGAACTTGTTTGTGGCGATATGAATGCGTGTAGATGTTGCTAATTATTTTGCAGAGATTTGGAGTAGAAACTGACGCACACATTAGCGGTAAAACATTATATATTATGTAAACATGTTACGAAATTACTGTACAGTACAATGTACCTATGCCGTGTATTAGTGATAACAACTGACCTAGTTACTTATCAGCCAAACGAACAGTACAACAGGTATTTTCTCAACCAGAAAGGGAACACACACCACATGATAATATACTAATCGTCACGTAACTACAGAATTAAATAGAGAAATATCAAATAGTTGTCTAACACTTAGTTTATCGAATTATAGCACAAATTACAACAGTATCATTATTTAATAATCCAGTATAAAATAACTTTTAAATCCTCAAAAAATAAAGATATAACTCATTAAAAAAATCACATACATACTTTCATTTCCATAACAGTTTTATGAATGAAAGAAACATCACCAATGGAACAGGCAAATGGTAAAGTTAAAAGTGAAAAAAAATGAGAGCGAAAAAAAAAAACGCAAAGTATATATGAGGACAAGAAGGCAATTAGCAGATATTTGACACAAGGCGTGAGTGTAAATTTCATTTTAACAACAGAGAACGCGACACATGTTGACAATAAGTCGCACAGACGAAAAGTGAACGCATCGCAAACTTATGAGGAACGCGCGTACACAAACACACGCACACGCACGCACTTTGGCCAATACAAACGCTTATGCAATGTACAAGAGTATGTGAACTCGAATCTTATCTCGTTCCCATTATCATTCAATGGAATGATAATAGGGTACAAATCATCATCCAGCGCCACGAAAATAGACTCCCTTGACTCATTTTTGAAACATGCTTGTTTACTAACTGTTCTCATTAGGTATGTATATTAACATTTGCTTTCTTTTAAGTACGAAATATTTTTATTTGTACAAAATCAAAGAACTAAATGTACAAGATTCTCTGACCTCCACAGTATTTGCGACGATAAAATTCTAAATTCCATTTATAATGATGAATATTCTATATAAATAAACAATATGTCCTTGAACCGTAAAATAAACAAGAATGACTTAATAATTAACTGCAATCTTATCAAATAAATTCCGCAATGTAATAATTAACAAAATTGAAATAACATTTTTTTATAGCTAGTGAATATAGTTCATTAAATAAAGCGATATATTTAGCAGCAGGATTTTCGCTATCTGTATTTTTGTTTTCATTTTTTTAATAAAACGGAATAATATTATTATTGAATTAATTCAGAATTACTATTTCATAAATAAGCATACAGTTACTGCTGGACAAACGTAATAATAAGATTCGTTTACAAATTATTACAGGTTTCACTTTTACTTAATCTCGGAGTCTGTACATCCTCCTACACTTCTCAACTTTAATCGTTTCTAAACAGTGTTCGGAGACCTTTAAAAATAGATATAAAACCATTATCCACGAGATTCAACCTCGGGAAAAACAAAAATGTTTTTCTTTCATCAAAGCTTCGGCGGCGGGGGGGAGGGGGGATCTTCACAATCGTAAATAAAAAGCGCAATAAAACTGCTGCCGGCGTTTTTTGTAAAATTTTTCGGGAGTTTCACTTAAAAAATTCTCGTTGAGCAGAGAGAGTACTCATGCAAATAAAATTGTTTTTTTTTATCTGGCTCCATATATCCTTTTATTTCCTCTTTGTATTTGATGTATGCGAGCAAAGGCGGGCGACATTTTCTGTTGCAGTTTCATTTTGTTTGCGCAGAGAGGAGAGGTCCGATCGTTCGTATTCATGAATAGAAACGTGTAGTGCGCATGCGCAGTGAATACAAGATTTGCAAGACCGGAGGATAGACGACGACGTCGGCAGCCCCGGGAAGGAAGTTGTACGTCGTTTTTTTATTATTTATTTATACGAGATGCAAAGTCAAACCATGTTCACAAATACAAAATTAAATATTTCAAATTCATCCCAGTACAAACAGACAAAAAATATCAACTGCAAATGTATGTATATCTGCACAAGATATTTCACAGGCATAAAGCAACCGAAAAATTGTATCTAAAAATATACATTATGTTTTGTTTTCAAAAAAGGAATACAACTGTCTAGGAGTTTGGTTATGTTTGGTCCTCGGCGAAATGCACTTCCTTCATTTCCTATTCATAAAAATTCATAAGAGACAATGTACTATTCAAATTTAAACGTTGGATAAATTAGAGGACATTGCCAGGGTCCGTAACGAGTTAATATTCTTACAATTAACAATGTCATTACAATTTAAAAAATTCTTCTTTCAGAATACTAAGCTATAATATTGTAAATTATTAATTTTAACACTGGTATTATGTATCTGCTATAATTAAATTATGTATTAGGAATTCTAATACATAATATAACATGTAGTTTATTATTTAAGATAATAATTCCGATGGCAACATGTAAACATGGTATGACATGTATGGACTGGTATGAAGGAGTCTAGTACGATATACTCTATGTATATATATATATATATNATATATACACGTTTATATATGTATGTATGTGACTAGAGTCATGTCACACAGTATAGAACGGAGACGGAACGAGAGAGACGGAGACGACGTGAGCGCGTTATCACAAAAACCCTACGGTCGGCGCCCCAGGTCAACGAACCCATCCCGTACGTCTCCTACTCGATTCCCCTGTACCGCGCGTCCTCAAAGTCTGATCGCCCTAGGAATTCGCGTCATATGCACGCCACTGGCTACACGGGCTGGTTGATAACCCGAGAGCTCTCACTGTAACAACTTTCTCATCATCATCACCATTTCAAACTACAATTACAAAAACAAATCGCATTCGATAATAATTGATGCAACGTATTGGGTAAGAAATATGTTTGTCTGCTGCTATGTAAATATATATATATATACCTACGAATAGTCATCGTATTTTAACCTTGAATGAATGGATGGATGGATTATGAATGAAAATAAAAATTCTACTACGAAATATACTACGCACGGATGCTTATACTATTAGTGAATGAAAAAACTCGGAATAAAATAAAATATTTCTGAGTATATTTTCACAATTAAACTACTCGAGTTTTAGTGTATTTCTTCAAAGGTATTGGAACAGGGTTAGATATTGGTGTTGTCTGGTTGACATTTTGGTTGCTACTGATCGGCGTCTAGTGTCGGTATTTCTGTACGCCTTCGGCTATTTTAATCCACGTGACAAACCGTCGCGACTGCAGATTACTATGTTTCTATTTTAGTGCATCCGTCGTTCGTAAAAAGACCCATTCTACGGACAAATTAGTTAGTTTACATGCGCCAGCCTGGTTTGAAACTTAAATAAATTGCATTGCACTGTTTATATGCTTGCTGTACAAGTTGTGGAATTCATATTTTTCTTCAGATACTGGACTATTGGTGTTTATATATTATAGTTTTCATTATAAACATGTATAAAGTTGGACAGATATGTATCTATATTAGTATATAACATTAAGTAATAATGTGGGGAAACTTATAATATATACACATATAAGTATTATCGGAAAAGAATTTATCGCTTTACAAACAAAATATCCACTCCACTTGTGTGTGTGTGTGTGTGTGTGAGATATGGAATATTTTGCAAAGTTTTACACTATACACTCCTACTAAAATAACACGATGAAGTTGTTGCGCGTACATACATACATACATACATAACTAATAAGTATTTCCACGAAACAATATGTTTTTCATTATCAACAGTTTCCGGTGGCTGGCTATTTTAATGTGGAATGAAATCTAACATTTTCTTTTTCTTTTGCGATCACAATCTGTTTATGCAAGACAAGCGCCAAAATCAGCAATACGCGTATTGCATTTAATTATAAATGGACACGTGATAATATGCTTTCATGACTGAGAGAGTATATAGACGTCATTGCAGTGATCTCCGTTTGCACAATATTATCTCGCAGCATATAAGTTTGTCATATACATTTACAGTAATGCAACATACAAACATGTAACCGAAATTGTACAATCTAATCTTTCAAAGAGATTAAAATATAATCATTGCTTGTGAATTCTCAAGGCAACATTAACTCGGATCAAAATGAATTCATAGGAAAAAAATATCTAAGAGATGGATGAATTATAACTGCAAATATAGAATATAAACAGTCGATAAAATTTAATTTGTACTGATGGTTGTACAAATAAGATAATGTACGTTATTATCGGAAAACAAATAAATGAAGTAATTCATTCAGGCGCCCGTCTCCAGAAACCGGCATTATATATACAGTCAAAGTGAGTTTCGGCCCGCCAAAATGGCGGCAATGAAATTCGCAGAATACTAAGAAATAGTATCCATAGTGTTATCCGTATATATATATTAGATTAACAGTTATACATTTTAATTGCATAAAAATATGACAGAAATTAATATTGATGTACGTCAATCTGCACATTTTTACATGTAATTTTTTATTCTATATGAAAGTGAATATTCAAATAAATAATAATACAATGTTTGTTTACAATCCTTCATAATTTTTCTATAAATCAAAATAGAAATAACTGATATTTTCAAGTTCAAGCTATATATGTATGTATGAATGAACAACGTATAGTAGTACATTATTAATTACATTACTTAAGTGAAATATGTACTTCATTAAAAGCCTTTAAATCAAAAAAGTATTTTACTTAAATGCTGGTATGTTATAAATAAATCACATGCTACACATGTAAATATTTAACAGTGAATGTTTTTCTTCGCTGGTTATGTTAATTTTGTGGAATTACACATAATTGCAGTTTACATATTGCAATTTATGTTACTAATTGCATGTATACACTTGAGAATATACAGTGTTCATTACAAACAGAAGAAATTATGATTTACTTTCCACGTTCGCATGGTTTAAATTGTTTTTAAAGGAATGACCCACTCAATCCGATTCAGTAATATGTTTTAGCCAATAATGTGACCAAAATAGCAATTATTAATCTTGCTTTGCATAAGGACCGTTTTCAGTATTAATTAGATCACATCCTACCGTAAATATTACTTCTATATTGCAATTTAAAAATTCATTCATTCAAATAATACGTTTATAGCAATGTAGTACAAAAAATTTAATTTTGGAAAATTCAATAAAAGATAATTCGAAATAAAAATTATAGTAAACATTCGTCTACGGGAGACCACTCATGTGTGAAATTTTTGTACATGTAATTCTGACATGACGATATTTTAATACAATTGGAACGATTCCTACAGACTTCGCGCTCCCATTCTTACGTCTAGCTAGGGAACATCAAAACAACTGAAATCAGGACACGCTGTTAAGCAGCAGATGTCAAAAGTTTCTCGCATTATTCACATAAACATGGAATAAGAATAAAACAATGTATTTACTATACTTTACAGTATCATTACCTGCACTTAGTTTTATAAACAATTCTCAGATCACAAAGTCAGTGCACCAGTGGCACTGAAACAGTGATGTAGTAAACCTAATTACACATACCGTGGCATCTCGGCATACTCCTTGCGTTGCACTTGTCTCCTCATGCATATAAGTGGACGGGTCCGTATTAGGGACCACTGGTATGGTTGACAATTGTGCCCGATTGTGGGACTGCTGGTGCAGGGTTCACTCGCGGCCAATGCTCATTCGCGCCCCCAGTGAATTATCACTTATTAATGCATCGCGCGCAGCTAAGCCTCTCAAGCCGCAACGATGTACTACTACACACAGAGAGCGAGCGAGAGAGAGAGGAGGCGACGCTCAAAATTTACTATCCACCGCTATACTCTCTATAGCTTTATTTGCTTTCCACAATCTCCGATCACAAGAATCGTCGTCCCGAATTTATACTTGCTGCTCAACTGATCCGATTGGTTAGTAAATGTAGTAGTAGGTACGAGCTGTGACAGAAATCTTCCGATGAGAAAATAGTTACTAAATATCTATAGTTCACTAAATGTGGTAAACATCTAAACACTAAAAACCCTGAATCACAGAACCGCGCAATTAGAAATATGAATATACATACACATTGCACACGCACGCACACACATATCTCTAAATCTGTCATAATGCCTATAGAGTAATAAAAAATAATTTACAATACCTTACACTGAATTATTTACTATATGTTGCTGCTGTTGTTGTTATCTTGCGTAGTGTGTAGTGTATTTCACTGTACCAAGATGAGTGTAACAGTCAAGAATGTACTATTAGTTTTTGACAGCGCGTGCGCAGTAGAAATTCACGTTTGTAGAATGTTCACACGGTACGTAGAGAGGACAACAACATTGTAAATAATATCAAATGTTATTTTTGTCAACGCACTCTATACTATCGAGTGCACTAACATCATTATAGGAATATAACGATTGGAATGTTTCTATCACACATTCCAAGGTCATCACACACACACATTATGTACAACGTTATTATAATAAATGCAACGAGTATACTTCGATTTTATTTATCTATTGTCTACATGTGTTTTCCGCGAATAGAAATTATTAGTACCGGGAAACCAACGTAGTGCTATATGCGGGCATATGAATTATAGAGGAGAAATTACTAAAGTAAAAAGTAGAAGTTTCTTATCGAAATATGTGTGGGTATACATTAATATAAGGAAATGATAAAATCATATTGAAACCACGGTCTAATATTATACATGCATTTTAGAATTTTTATAATGAGTTTCTAGTTTATTCTGATTTCAGTTTTTAAATATGTATGTATATCTAAACATTGTTAAATCGATATTAAATTGCTGAATGAGTAACAAAGGCATGTACTTATTTTTGTATATAAAAAAATATATGGAGTTTTATATTTTCTATAATAAACTGAACTCTAATTAAAGTTTTTTTGTTATCTGTAGTGTAAGATTATCATAATTCGTGGAAATGAATTAAAGTGTGAGGGAAATACCACTACTATCAAATCTTTTAACAAGCACTGAAAAAAACCACATTGAAACCACAGATTTTCTTATCATCGATTATAAATGTTTATTCGTTAAAATATTTTTATTTTAACCAGTAGTTTAATTAAAATAGAATGCACTATTCAAACAATTTTCTTATTGTAGAAAATTCAAGATAAACAAGTATTCTGAATAGTAAAGATTGCATTTTAATGAAAGAATTTACAATTTTATGTATGAAAACAAAACCTGTTAGGGATTTGTTGTTTTATTAGTTTGTAAACCTATACGCGCGTTGCATTCCTCATTGCACTACGCACTTCCTACAAACACATATGGATATAATCGTGTAAATTTCTATCGTTATCGTAAAACAACAGAGACAGGATCTGTACGCAAGCATAAGCACGCAAAGTGCATACATACATACATACAGCACAGTCACTTCCTTGCAAAGCAGCACGCCTGTGTATATAGCAATAATATATGATATTCACTAAGAACCCGCTTGTAAGAAAATAAAACTGCCTGCTATCAGAGATAGTGAGTGTTACAACCATCTTTAGTAGACCTTGACAATCACTTGTAAACACACGTTCATTTTTACCGTTCACCAATAGTGCTCAGTTGATAAATAAATACTAACAATGCAATTTACAACGAAAGTAAAATGAAAAACATACTAATTACAATAAAGCTTGTTCTATGTCATTATGGAAAATGAAATAGTTGTATTGAATTATTCACTACAGCGGGGAATGAATATTATATTTTATACATAGATATTATGATATTATTTTCAATTTTCATCTAAAAATATTGATAAAGAACTAAAGATCTTGTAGATTTGCGAATACAATGCATATTTATGCTAATATGTTTCCAAGAATCTTTACCATTATAGTATAAATTAGTATTTATTTCTATCTACTTGAAATGCTTAAGGCAATCATGTATGGATAAATATTGCATAAATGTGTTTTATAATGAACTTGTTTAGTTTAAATTATGATACTTTGTACAACGAGTGTGACTGTGAATATGCCTGCATGAAACTAATCTGAAATATTCTAGTATATAAAGTAGGTATATCTAGAACATGTAAGACAATATTCCAATTGGAAGGAAATTCCACATTACGTCGTGATAAATAAACCAACTAAACAGATCGATACGCAGGTATGTAAAGTGAATGCAAATAAAATAAGCACGTTTATCTTCTTCCGAGAAGTGAATTGTCAGTGCCCCGACTATCGGCGTGAATACGTAATAGTCGGATATCTCCTTCAAGACATCCCGGAGGCAACATTCAACCAAGTATTATTTATCTCTTGTAATTCTTACACAAACAGGGAAAATACTCAAACATACTGCAATCCGTTGTTATTTATAGCGATACCAGTGATTTGTCAATTTTTCCAACATACGCAATAAAAACTTGTATGTACACAAATTAATTGCTTACGGTGTATTATCTTTGGAATCTCTTATATTATGCGTACACCTGCCTTCGGTTTTTTTTAAACCTGTTTGTATATCAGAGTATACCAATTACTGGAGTTTTAAATGCAAAAATCTCTCACGAAATATTACCAATGAATGTAGGCTATTAAAACGTCAATAATTGTACATTAACGACAAATGTAAATCATTGTTCTATACAGTGTACAGGAACATACTTAATATTTCCAGTAATGAAATAAAATATGTGACGAGCATATCCCAAATGTGTAATCATCATACATACATAGATCAGTTAACAGTAGTGAATTGTGTAAGTATATGTACATACGCTGTTGTGATGTCGACATTAAAACCTTTCCATTTAAAAACATGTTTATATTATCTGCATCAATGAGAGCAATTTTCTGTGACGTCATTTGTATGAATTAAAGAAATCTGTGATTTATGTCATGATTGCATACAAGTGTGATAACTATATATGTATGTATGTCTGATAGCAATTATGGGACACAATGCCATTAAACTAAAGACAATTGGAAACTTTCGGAACTTAATTACGTAAAGCAAATGGCACAATTTCATTTTCACTAATGGTGTGCTAGTGTTATATTATGGCATGTTATGCAGACGAGACGAGGAGACAGTTTTATGGACAAGCGGTGACGAGAGTATGTAAGTGTACGCGTAGTCTCCGAGTCAAGCATCCCACGACATGGCAGCGGGTAAAGGAGTGGATAAACATTTCGCACGGTTCAAGATTGCGACAGCAGCACGGAGGTCCGTAAACATCTCGAGACGATAAACAACGTTGCCCTCAAAAACTCGCGTAAAACCCGTTCTTGTTCCGTAACGCAATGGTCTCTCCCGGAAAGGACGTTAACCTGAATACCGGACGGTAACAAACAACAACAACAACAAACAACAAAGCCGCCACGACCAATACACACGCCCATGCATCAAATTACCACAGACTACATGTTTCTTTTAGTTGACAATATATTTTATTCATAAATTCACATTTCTTTCGTAAAATATTACCTGTATCTACTATGTGAATAAAGTGAAACATATTTATATATTTTAGAATGTTGAAAGAGATACATATATTGATGCATTGGAATTTCAGGCTCATGATATAGTTCGTTAATATATGCGCTTCATTTCTTTTTGAAAAAAAGCTATAAAATTGGCAATACAACGTTGTCGGTCTTTCGCAAAGCGATCCTTGTACTCGAAATCTGGGTTAACGGCGACTCGAAATGGACATGCTGGGAACAAATTAAAATTGTTCTGCGTTTATTGCTTCCGGTACCGATACATTTTCCGTTTTGTATTCTGTAATTAGCGAGCATAAGCATGCAGTGAAAAGTGAAAGAAATGCATCGTTTCACGGCAAATTTTATTTACAATTTTATTATTGTATTTACTCTTGTACGGGGTGCATAAAATATTATTAATATATTGAGTTTATAAATATCAAAATATTGTTGATTTAAATTTAATCCAATTTTAAACTGAATAACAAGTATCCACCTTGTTAAAATGTTAAATAAACACAATAGAAAATGTTATGACACTTGTAAAAGTGGTATTTAAGGGTGTTTTCGTAAACACTTAAGGCCTGTACTACACCCAAGCATGAAGGGTTGCATACCCTTCACACAAAACAAGGGTTGCCAACCTTATACTAATCACTGAGAATTATTTAAATTCTTGCAAACAAGATTAACACGAACATTTTGTAATTTTTTCTTTGGCAATATCAAGTTGAAAAGATGTTTTATAATAACTATAATATAACAATTTCTATGTAAATTGAAAAATTCCACGTTCGTTAAAAACAGACACGACTTTCTCCGTGCGACTAGAGGGTTTCTCTGCAAATAAATTAATTGCTTATCGATACCTGCCATAACCGACTAGCAAGACAATTAATTATTAATTAATTACAACGTAACGACACGTGCCGCATAATGATTTCGATCATTTGTGGTACTTGGATCAGCGGTATCGCCGCTGGTGTAACCAGTTGGTTAATTAACTTCTTCACACACACACACACACACACACACACACACACACCCATACCAAACAAATAACAATAAGAGAATCATACTATAATCTCTTGTAAATTTCATTCACAACATTATTACTTACATACATTACATATTCGAGATTCACACATGTAAATGTATCTATGTATAATAATAAATTTAATGTTATAAGAATAATTCTATTTGAAAATTTCATTTATACACTGTTAAATCTTTAGGCAAGTAATGTGCATGTACTAAGTAAATGAAAAACCATTACCAAATTTTTTGACCGTCAAAAAACGGCAATTCACGTGACCTAAAAACGAGTTATTACCATATGAAAAGGCTCCCTATTACCATACGGAATGAGCTGTATGTTCTCTCGGTATACATTTCTGTGATTCAGGGTAGCTGAATGTAGTAGTGACAGTGTGTTTGCAATTTACCACATTTTGGAACCTGAATCTACTACACACGGCGCTGAGGACCTACAGAGACAATGTGAACGCTTCCAGGCCCGCCATACACTGAAGAACTTCAGTTAACTGAATACAACACACACATAGGAAAGTGTGAGTGCGACACACCTACACACATCGACAGTCCAAATGAATATTTATTCTTGAAACAACACTTGACACTGTTGTATTGTCAGTGGAAAACACCGCCGAACGTCTATTGTATACTGTAGTATATACGTATACGTGTATATATGAGTGTACCTTAGTGTACTTTAGAACGAGAATAATTGAGCGGCACACGAGAATAAATGAACACAGGTTGGTCTTCTTGTAACGTTAAGTGACGCAAACACGAACGAACGAACAAACACACAGAACTACTGGGCAAGTAGTGATCGAATGGTCCGTTCCGTCGCGATTTGCTTGTTCTGATGACAGCAAAACTATCGTTGATGGTGGTGCTGCGTCGTCACAATTGCGACTCGTTCGCGAACACGACTGGTAAAAAACTGCACACGGAGCGAGTGTGTGCGATGCGCTAAAGCGAGGTCCGTTTTGCCAACTACGCGTCACAGTCAACACGACGTACACGAGGCAACCGCGCAACTCGGCCGTTCTGCTGTCGCTACCGCTGCCCGCTTGACGAACGAACGAACGCTGGCCCGAACGCGGGCGAGCGAATCGAATCTAACGGCGGGAGAGGTCGGTAGTGTGAGGAGAACGTACAGCCAGTTGTTAGCGCCAACTTTTCTGCACACCGACTAACAAAACAGCTAACGCGTGTGCACATACCTTTACTCTCTCGTTATGTACAATCAGTTGAAAAGTAGCCTATTTATTACAATGTTATTATGTAGTAGACTAGTGATGATAAATGTTACTTATTATTACATTGTATCTTATTCTTAAGTCATTATTATATATTGCTGTATATTTGTACATTATTCTTTATACAAGTAAATCATCAGTTTACTGACAAGACATCATTTCACAACAGTTTTGTTCAAAGGAAATAAATGTGCTTTATTCGGTTCAGCTGATGTGTAAGTTATGAGAATTGTATGTATATGCAGACATACATTTCGCCATGTAAGCAGACACAAGTATACTTACTTAGTATCATGTTCGTCTGCTGACCAATGGGGTTATCGAACGCCCGCCGCCTTGATTCCGACATATCTAATGATATATCAATTCGTTGTTTGAGTGTGAGACAATGGTGTGTCTATAATGACTATGGTTAGAAGTTGATCAAATACTCATATCAACTCGTCATACTAATTTGTTATGACTATAAACATTTTCTACACGTGTGTAAAAGAAAATATACAAATATACATTGATAAGAAACACAGTTACTTTCGTAAACAGCTTCATTAAGTCGTTAAAGTTTCATTTACAGCTTGCATTTTGGGTGACCGCTAATTTGTATGAAATGCTTTCGAATTTGTTTGTCCGTTTCGGCGTGTGACAAACATCTGGCTTTTTGTTCATCATAAATCATTGCAATATGAGGAGCTCGGTTGCAAATAACCAAATAACATCTTCGACCAAAACAACATTCGCCATGAAAAACAAAAACTAAAAGAGGAAATGCATATGCAGTAATTAGTACCAAATGTACGCGAGTGTTCAAGAAAACGTTTTCGACCTGAGGCGTCGAATACTTCCGCGGATCTTTGCCCAAGCCAGTTACTCTGATGCTGGGCTTGCGAGTTTTAACACGAGCTTTGCGAATATACACGTTTATATTTCGCTGACAGCAGATAATATTTTATGTTGAAAAAAGAATCACACTCACACTTTGCACAGTGCGAAGAATTGAGAGTAATGCAACATAATAAATGTATACAGAATATTTTAAGATCATCCATCAGTGCTATTTGCCGTGTTACATTTTCACATTTACAGAACACACATAATTTTTGGAAAGGTGTTTATAAGCAAAGAATATGGATATGTTAATGTAGGAAACTTCACGACGATACTTTTTATGAACTGAAAATATAAACCACAGCGGGTAGATACCGGATTACGACAGATGGACATCCATAAAAAATGCATAAATAATTTAAATGCAAGTGAACTGCTCGTATACAAAGTGGCCAATTTATTTCAGCGGTCGTCCGAATCGCTCACTCAAGTTCAGCTCGGGGTTCCAAGTAGTAGGGAACAAACAGAACAACACACACACACTCACTCATACACAGGTATGTATGTGCAAGTATATGCATATACATACATGTGTACGAGATGTTTGCCAAGGGGGGAAACGAGAGGTGCACAGGTCCGGCCTTACGGTACGGTATGGGGTGAGGGGAACACCACCATCCAAACGTGGATCTACGACAATGGGGAGGCCTCTTTTCTCCTCATTGACACGGATATTTTATTGAAGTCAAAAACCGGCTTGCCACGTGGTACTACCTTGATGGGGTAGCAACTTGTTGTGTAGTATTATCCCAGCAATACAGGACCGGCCCCGGGAGTACGGCAACGAGGCCACCAACCCCGGATACTGTGTGAAACATTAACAACATGACAAACGAATTTATTATATACACACTTCCTCAATATCCCATTCCATGTGGACACACAATTCTACACTAGGTCATTACATCGTCATCATCATCCGTCCGTNNCAGTCAGAGGCCAGTGGATCTAAATATTGTACAGTACAGGACTGATTAGAATATATGGAAACATCTCCAGGAGAACCCAGGGGCCTCGTCAATGCATGAGCAGTGGAATCAAGAAATGATGTGCTTGATTAATCTATTTTTAAACAGACACATGCTAGCCAGCTCGTCAAAGCAATGAGTATATTCTTTGGGAAAAATATTCCGTTGCTATATGGAAGGTGGAATGTTACCACAAGATAACACGAGGCAAGGGATGCACCGAGTAGAAAAGCCAATGACCCCTGAATAAGGGTGACCTAGAAATTATGATTACACAGTTGATACTGCGAGTCCGTACTGTGAACAAGTTTATTTCGGGTCCATAATGTTGGACAAGTTCATTTCAAACTCATACATCTACATGTCATCTATTATATGCCATAGGAAATTTCAAAGTTTATTTTGATAATAAAAATTTCGAAAATACTTCAGTTCCTGTCGCAAGTCTAATAAATTCCAGACTACAGCACAGATTTTCCGGTCTATTTTTCAGCGGTTAAATTCCGGTAATTTCGCACCCCAATAACTGCCCGTTGCCCTCCAAAAATATCTCCATAAAATTCATAATAGGTCATCTGCACGTTTCATTTAACGAGTGAAATACACTCGTACACACGTACAGAGTAGTCTAGCTACGAGTAAATAACTTTGTAGTACATAGTATATATGCATTTATCTAAAATGTTACAGAAGGTCTCACACACGGGGCGCTAGCAATATGACCGTTGCTTATCAAGAATAAATATTGGCATAATGAAATTGCGCGTTCCGAACACTATAGCCAGGCACGCACCGAGTCAGGTATCGAGTTGTAGGTATTTTATCAGGAACAATAACCGCAGGATAAAAATACTGTTCCTTTTTTGGACGATGTTAATATCTGAGATCTGCATTGAATTAAGTGGGCTGGGAACTATAATGTGTGGTTGTGGTTATTGAAATGTTCACTTGTCTTCTTTACATAATTCATATATTAGTTTCCATTGTCCAGATATTTCTCTAGGTAACATGTAATCTTAAACAGATCAAACATTATTTTCAATCAGCCTACTTCAAAAGCTATTCCTTCCTACATTTGTAAGAAGTGTTCTTAGTATGCCAGTTTCTGATTTACCATTCATGCTCAGCTAGCAAAATATCTTTTAAATCTATTATAAAACGTCCCTTTGGACCAACATTCTGCTCTGGGTGGAGAAAATCTTTAGAGTATCTACTACCTATGGAGGGCCGGACAAGATACTGAAGATACCGAAAGGTACATCGGCCGCCGTACGCGATTGGCATCTATGGAATGCGTCATAAATAAAGCATAAAAAACGCATAGCTTACATGTAGAGGAGAGCAAGCAAGCAAGCAAGCATCCGTGCGAGCGAGCAAACGAACGAACGTGTGTGATGGTTGCGTGTATGTGCGAGCGAGCACAGTGCCTTCGGTAGGCAGGTAACTTCTTGCAATCGAGTCCGTCAATCCGTTAACATTCCATCAAGAGAGCCTCTCTCTACTTAGCGGCATCTCTCCTCACTCGAACTAGTTTTTTTCTTCTCGTTTTCTTTTTGTACGGTGTGAATGGGACCGAAAGCAGTTGCACACACATACATACATACATACATACATATTATATTCATATACATATACGGATGTGTGTGCGCACGAATACAGTGCTATGACTGCTTCATATACACAGGTACCCACTATATACATATATATGCTAGGAACCGCTCACCAGTTCATGTTGACCGAAGGTGCATTCCGAAATTCTTTACGGTTACGCAACCATTTTTGGACACTAAATTTTGGGAGTACTTCATATCAGGACCCATCCATAAAATATAAAGTCTAATCGATTTTATCATCTGTAATTCCATATTAGCTCCAGAATATTGGGAAAATTGTTTGTATTTTTATGTACTTGAAGGGAACAACTTTATCAAAATTATCTTGTATGAATTCTTAGTAATGCTATGAAACCATATTTGTCCAGTAGGTATATATAACTCAATATTGTAAACCAGAAGATATAATCACATATTTTTCATGTATGTATGTACAAGAAATATACGTTAACAGAATAATTTTCTGATGCTATTGAATGCTTGAAACAACTCTGCTCTACCCTAACATTGTATTCTTTCCAATTTATGCTCGTACTTCGTTAAGAAACTGACAAATTCCCTAGCAAACCCCCTAAAATAAACCAAAATAAGTGCTCGACAGTTTCGGAGAGGGGTCCGTAAACTAGCAAACACTGGCACAGCTATAGGTTCGGCTAGAAAGTAAGTACATATACATACATAAGTGCTGAACATTGGACAACATTCGGAAGGGCTTACACTGAGTGAGTGAGTGAGTGAGTTGCTTGCTGTTCTATACATACACATACACACATATACTGTGGTATGCTTGCTTGCATGCATGTGTAGTATACGAGTTAGTATTACGATGCACAACCGTCACGGCAAGGTAAGCATCGTATATTTGGGGTGTTGCGCCCCGGTCCTCCTTGTTCCTGTCGACTACCCCTCGCCTCACAACCATCCTGTACACTTCCCCGTCACCCTTGTTTCCTCTTGGTTTCGGGGTCCTTGCCCCCCGCGCACACGCGAGTACGAAAAAATCAATACGAAGGTTCGGCGGTGTATGAGCGTTAGCCGCGGCCTAAATGCGCGCGGCGGTCCTAAGGAGTATACGGGGCTCTCTCTAGCCGCTTCTACTAGCTCAAGGGATGGGCGTGCTGCGTAACGTTACACATAACGTAACGTAACGTAACGTACCACCCCTCCCGTACACCGTCACCACCCGCCAATACTGAACCCCATATACTCGCTAGTCCACGCGGTGGTCAGCAATTATCCTCTCGTTAAATACTGCGTTTGCACTTGTTGCGCGCATACGGCTTATGATGATCGGTTTGACGTGATAGTACTGAGGAAACCATGAATTATAGGGTTAAATGTATTCCACAGCAGTGATGATTTGAAATATAACACATTTATACGGTAGTATATGGAAGGAAACTAGCATAAACACGTTACAAATGGAATATTTTGTATCAAGGTTCATATTTCCTAAATATCGTGCCGAGAATCAATGTGTAATCGTCTGTTTCTCTCGCCGTATCCCCATTATTTATATCGTTTTCTGCGCTGAATCGTGTGTTCTGATCGTATTTCGTGTATTTTATTTATTCCTGTCGAATTTCGACGTGCGATATCTGTCGAATGTTTTTTTTTCATCTGCTGTGCGTGTTTTTTCCAGTGAAATAAATCTGTTATCCATAGTAAACATCGTCCGGGTCATAAATGTCTTCCGAGATATCAATGGAGTGTTTTTCTCTTTATGGATTTGGAGTGTGAGGAAATGATATAGGTCTTACGGAGTTTTGTAATCTATGAATGGTGTTGTAACACGTGATACATGAATGTAGCACTAAACTAACGTTGCGCATGTGTACGTAATGTGCGTAACTGTACTGTGTTGTATGTGCAACATAATCTACATGTAGCATAGATAAATATTACCAGCTTTCCTTCTATTATTAAACACTACGCAATGATACTGTAATTATTCTAATGTTTACTTAATGTTATGAATTGTCCTCCATGCTCGTTAGTTGTGTTAGTGAAATATTATTTACAAGTTGTTTTAAAGTCAAGAAACTCTTCTGAAACGTACAAATAACCAAACACTGTACATTTATACAATATAAGAGATACTTGAGTATAGGAACTACTTATCCCGGCGTACTAATCCAGACAAGGCAGTGGTGCAAAAGTATTGTAGCAGTGTAGAGTAGTGGGTCTTCCTAAAACCGTCAACTACATCGGCCACATGCCCACAACCCCCGATACGGTTCTAACGAAATTTCGGCAGCGCGGTCCCCGTCCCACCCCGTCTGACCGCACTGCACCCCCTGGCCCACCACGGGTATGAGAGGGTAGAGAGTGGGGTGAGGTGCGGGGGTACAACGTCAGCCGGCGGCACACGCGAGAGCAGCTGCCTCGTGCACATTTATCAACATTAGAGAGAGGAACCCATGGCCCCGGCTTAGGTTATACATACATATATATGAAAACACAGGCTACAAACAAGCATGTAAGCACTAGAGTAGTATGCAATAT
>JAGJTL010000183.1:3383714-3399440 GCA_022063505.1 Calosoma granatense | reverse complement strand
ATACATATATATATGTACTTGTATAAGGCCACGGTACACAGATAGAGGTAGGGTAGGGTAGGTAAGTAGATAGATACGGAGCAGATATGTTGTTGTATGTTTCACCTGCCGTAAATTGGAAGCCGCTGCCTGCCTCCGGACTGATACGTCTTAGTCCGATTTCGAATGCACCAGCAGGAACGTTTTGTAAAGAAAAAAACGAAAAGTTTTTCTTTATTTTCTTATTTTCAACAGTGCACCGCCGAAAACAAGCAGGTGATCACAAGCCATTTGAAATGTGCATGTCGTTAGACCATTACTAATATACCGGGTCCTAGTCAGTTATTCTGATTAATATGACTCATACAGAGTTTCTTTTTATTCCTCAATGTTGTTGCTGATACATGTAACAGTAATTTCATGATTCAACTGGAAAGATCAAATATTTGTTCGTACAAAAAATACGATATCATCTATCTATGTATATATTCTTGGACATTGAACAGCATTTAAGAAAGTATTGATGTTTATATTAACGATATTACTTTCCATTTCTAAACATGAACAATATTTTAAATTATCTACATATTTATCTTCGTATCTTTTTCAATGAGCAATGATGACGTCACTGTCACGAACATAGTCGAATGTAGTCGAAATCAGACAGCGGTAAATATAAGAATTTTTTAACTAATAAAAACGAGTTCAAGAAGCGTCTGAAACACTGATAACCGACGTACATGTGTGTGTGTGTGTATGTATGTGTGTACACGTGGCGTTATCAGTGTATCGCATTCCCACTGCAACAGCGCAATGGGAGCCGTTGTGGCGGTGGCGGCATCGGCACCAGGTTTACCAACCAAACAATTCATCGTTTCACAGTCGGTTTTACGTGCACCACGTAACTGACTGACTGGACGTGTGTTAGACACAACAACATGCAGATTTTTTTACCACTCATTACATTGTTTAATTGTTCGTTAACAAACGCCCCCTCCCACCCATTCACAATGTCGTTTGATCGGCGTTGAGTAGTATTACAAGTGTGATTGACAATCGATGTTATTGAATATTTGCCAATAAAAAAATGTTAACAAACAATAAAGTATTTAATAGTATCTACAGCATGTAGACAACATTGTAAACAAATATCAAACAAGAAATATCCTGGCGGAAATATTTTCTATATGAATACCCCGTTTTATAAATTTTATTCGACCTACGCCCATGTTAAAGACACGTATCACGCCGGTCTATCCTAAATAAACTCACGATGGAATTCTTAGCGAAATAATTAACGCAACGTTAACGGGGTCAGTCCAGAAGTCCGGGACTTCTTCGGCGGCGATCGCAGCACCATCGCCACTGATGGAATGTACACGCTCACGTGTGGTCAACGCAACGCCCGTTCAGGGCCCCAGTGGCGGAGTGTGAGAGGGGGCGGCGGACATACATGGCATCAGCAGAAGCAGCCAGCACCAGAAGGGCACAGTGTGTACATACATACATATACATATATGTGTGTGTATGTGTACGAGATAGAACGAGACAGCTAATGAACAAGGGGCCGTGGGACCGTGCATTCCACCGGCCGGCGAGCACGTGGTCATCGCCAGGTCGTGACCCCGCTCCACGACTTCACACCGCCATCGTCACCGACCTGGTGCCACACCACACGCGGACCACCCTCGACACTTGTTGTTTTGGCGAATGCAAACTACTACCACGCGCACATACACTCAAGTGTAAATAAACAAATATCACCATAGCAGCACCCCAACTCTTAACTAAATAAATATATTAATAATTCGTACAACGCAAGGAACATATTACATGTAATACTTTGTATTAATAATGTTACAATATTGGCAACAAATTATTCAAAAACTAATCTTGTTCTAATTGTTTATTTATCGATATCGTACTTTTGTGTACTGTATTACTGGTAAATAAATAAACATTCTATAATATGTATTGATATAGCACAAAATTAATACAATTTTTCACTGGTTAATTATTATCATTACATTTAGCTGGTATTTTATTTGGATAAAATATTATCTAAAGTACATGTAACTATCGTAATATACAGAAAGAATATTTATAAACGTATACCATGTATTCATGTGCAAGGTTTAAATTGAAAAATATTATTAACTAACAGTTGCATTCCTTTGAATGATCGAAACCGAATATGTATATTACTAATATTTTGTCTGTACAGAATGATTGGCATTAACAGCAGACACAAATAAAAAAACGTGACAAAATCAATATCCACGAAAAAAACAATTGGACCTAAAAGAAAAACAAAAAAAGACGAAGCGAGAAGGGCTTATATGCAGGCAACAGAAGCACATGTTGCTTATGACGCGAACATTCTGTAACGAGCGAGCAACCGAGGAGCCACGAACGAGCAAGTAGATTCACAGAGCCGACACCAGAGGGAAACAGTTAGCTGATAAAATAGCGACAGTGGCAAAGCTTACAAGTCCACGTGGATCTCCTGCACACTACACACACACAGTCCATATCGTTGTAAAAAAACATAATTATTTACCGCCCTCCGTGTTCCGAAATGATCCGACATGAAAAACGTTAATTTCACCATAATACTACATTACCGGCACGCGACAATATTTTGCAAACGAAAAAAAAACTAATAAAATAATAAACCCACAAGTTCCTACAACCTATGGCAAACATAACGCCCTCAGTTTTTTTCGCTAGTTTTTTTCTTGTTGTTTTTGAAAACAGAAATAATTTTTTTAAGTAAACAACAATATGATTATAATATTCTTTTAATAGTGAGAAATATGGTAAACATATTTATAGTAGAATTAATCAGACAGATTTTTTTCCACACCTAATGCGGAAGGCAAATAAAAATAGTTTTCCATTTTATTCATCTCTATGGAGAACTATTTTAGAATCATGGACAACATGAAAGAGAAGCTAAAAATATCGTGGAAACTTTGGATATTTAGTCCGTCATCATCAGGCAATATATTTTTAAATCTTTATAATTTCAACACACACGCCGAAGAATGAATTTTGCGTAAACGTATCGTTGTCAGATTGCGGAATAACTTTGTATTATATGTTGCAACCTCCAGGGGGGCGGGGGGGTAAGAATACAGAATTTCGGAAGTATAATGCGAAATTACGGAATTAAACACGCACATAATTAATTAAAATGCGCGAAGGCCAATTACTTTTAATAATACATTGCGAACGGATATGCATAACTTTTGTGGAAACATCGTTAATTAGTGAGATTTTTACTTGAAAAACAGACATTTTCTAGGGACAATGCGCACACAAGTAATTATTTCATTTATATATATATATAAGTACAGTACTAGTACAGCATTTAATAAAATTCATTCATTTATAAATGTGTTGGAATTTTAAGTAGCGAAAGTTTTCACGCATACTTATAGTTTATAATTATTGTGGCGAGTAAGTAAACATATTTGAAAGTGAATTCCATTCATAATATAATTTCATTACTAGTGAAAATCTATGTATGTTGTTGTGCATACAAGTTAGACAATGCTGTATGTTAAAATTCTGTCGGAATATTTGCACGATTATGAAGACATTATTATTATTATAAAAGTAGAACTAGAAGTTGAAGCTGGGAAAAATACTTGACCATTAGATTTTTTTCTAACAGCGCGGTATTTGTTCTTTTCGGAGAATTGTTTGCTTTACAGCACTTTTTCCTGGGGACAAAAATTATGCAAATTTTTCAAGTTCGCAGCAGACTAGCAACCTGTTTTAGTTGTAGGTATTTCGGAACCCCAAAACGGATACAGTAAATTATTCTGTGCCTCTAACAAGCCCAATCAAATTTCAAAATTCGATACCGCCAAATGTTACACACAAACAACTCGTTATGTTCTTGTTATTAGCTTAAATTTATTAATTACTACCGCAGTAAAATCTAAATTACTAAAGTTTATAAATACCTAATAATAAACTGTTATTAATGTCGAAGAATTTAAACTTTCATTGTATGAAAGTATAGATGTTTACAGGAATTAGAATGTACAGCAAGTTAAAAGTAATTTATTATTAATAATTAACCTGAATATTTTACATGGTATTTAAAATAGATTGATGATGATGATGGTCTGTATGTTAATTTCTCTAAACATTCCTAACTTGCACAAATAATTGTTTGTCAGCGAGTTTTATAATTTTATTTTCTTGGTGATATTTATTTACTTTCAAAAATACTGTCTGCTATTTATTCTAGATAATAAAATCAGTTTAAAGAAAGGACCGATTAGAATAAATCATTCGAGTCTATCTTCAAGAAACACAAAATAATATCTTACTATCTGACTTGGAATTGTTAACATGAAACTACAGTACTTGTACAGTACTTCGTGTAAGTGAATATTTTCGGAGAATTGTATAATATGAATTCAGTCTTGAAACAAGCATGATTACTGCTAGATATAATATCCATTTACGTCTAAATTCAGTGTTGACCTTGTGCACGAAGCAAGATGACATGCATTTTTAAGTAAGATAATTCATAAAGACAGGCGGCAGATTTTTCCATCATTCAAATAACAGACGCGCGCTATATAATTCGTAATTAGTGTTCATTATTCTTTTCTTATTTATTTCTTAAAAGATACTAAGAAATTATTCTTTAAGAGAATAAAATAATACATCACAAGAAGATATTCTTTTTTTACGCACAACAATGTTGTCTGTTTTTCGGTGGGAAAATTTGAATGAATTTTAAGAATGTAGGGTCGCGCCAACTAGTATAGAGAGTAAGTTGTTGTAAAGCGCGGGAGATTTGAATTGTTGATGGTGTCTTACCCATGCTCAGGCGGTTCTTCGCTCTCGAAGATTTGCTCCTGTTCCTCCTGTGTAAGTCCCAGTTCGGAGAATTGTTCCATTGTTACGCTTGTTGAACGGTAATTACCAGAGTGTCTTGGATTACGTACGCCCAATGAAGGGTGTATTATGTAGATAATTATATGAAGAGATGAACTACAACGTGCTGGTGGTGATGGTTGTTGTTGTTGTTGTTGTTGCTGATGTATTTACGCTCCACACTCTAATGAAGGATATGTAAGTAGTAGTAGTAGTAGTAGGTATGTTGAAGACGTTGATTGTTGGTTTCTATTCGTTTGTTGGTTTGAACACACTCGTGTTTAGCCGTGTGCACTTTTTCCACACTTGACGACGTTGCAACTGCTGCTGCTGCTGCTGCTGCTGTTGCTGCTGATGATGTTATTGGTTAGAGCTGCACTTTGTATAACAATGCACGTCGCACCCACCAAACTACTTAAAGACTAATCAGTCTTTCTAGTGCACAGTTTTTAAGAATGGATGTACCGCACTGCGCGTTAATGAATTAGAGTAACAGATAAACTGAAATGTTAACATGAACTGAATGTGTCAGTAAGGAACACACCAAGAATGAATATTCTTCCACGGAATACAAACTACCTACTCTAACTCTCCTCCCAACTCAAGAACTGAGCGCAAGCATTCCAACAAAAAAAACGAAAAGAACTAAAAAAACTAAGAAACAAAAAGAAACTATCACAACAAAAACTTTTCGCACTGCACCGTCGAAACTTTATAACGAACACCAAAATCTGAAAATGCCGAAAGTGTCACTTTGGAAAGCGAAACCAAAAAGTCCTTTTTCAGAAAAATGACGTAACACAACATATATATGCACTCTAAATACGAGCTAAATGCGTACTAAAGATTCGATGGGATACCGACGCTGCTCGGGCTGGTCGCGCGTTGTGCGTCCACCTAGGCCACGCCTTCTAACGTACCCCCCACTACTGGGGCGCGCCACATACACCTCCCCACTCTCAATGTGTATATATGCAACTAACGTCTTTCCTTTTACTACTACCACTACTACTACTACTTTAACCACTACTACTAATACTCCGACGATACACATGTGTATGTATATATAACGTGAGACTTGCTGTGGCTTGCTTAGTTCACTGTATCCCCACCACTTCTACACACACACACATGTACACATAGACTTACTACCACACACTACTACCAGTTCAACGTGTATATGTCTGCCGCTGGCGACGGTAACGCGCGCTCACTCGACGCTTTTTGGCGGGCATTTCCTTAAAGACGTTTTTGGCGGAAAATCGATTTAGCAAATTTATTCGTGGCGGATACGACGAGAGGAAAATAATAACAGAACAAGCTAATCCTCTTATAGAGTTGAGTACGCACGACTTCTCTTCCACTTATTCGCTTATCGAAACAATCATATAATAAATATTTCCATACTATTGAATACACTTATTACTCCCATTTGCTACTCAAATCAATCACATTCATATAAAATAACTTGTACACACGGTGTAGTAAATAATAATTTTACCCTTTATGTCGGAAAATGGTACTCCATTGAAAAGATTTTTAATAAAGGGTGAAATTATCAATAAATAAAAATATATAAACTACAAAAACTTGCACACGTACACAACTAGAGGAACATTTATTATTTACAGGAGAATGATGACTACATTTACTAAAGAATTTTGGAAGAAATGTCGCAAAGTTCATTCAACAACGAAGCACCATTTTCCATACGAATCAAATGTTTAATTCTTTATTTTCTTTACGCCATGTAGTTTCAGACCTGTAAATATCAAAATATATTAATAATTATTAATCAAAGCCGTTGATAACACAAACACTGAGGATGGTCATACAAGTTAGATTATAAAGTTAAAAAAAAGTTGATTCTGTCAATAAATACACAGATATTTTGTTACTCATACGCATTATAGAAAAGCGATAAAATTTTTAAGACTATATAAAAAGAATAGGCGATTTATGGAAGTAATAAAAAGTGTATACTTTGATAATAAAATCCCGTGCGTGTGTGTATGTGTGTATAAATAAATTAGAATCTGCCACAATACTGTGAAAAGATGTTAATTTATTGTGTTAGCTAATAACTACCGATGGTACGCTGACTGAAATAATAATAATAATGAAAATAATCCACATTCAAAGAAATGGTAAATTCAGTTGCGTGCAGATAATGAGCGTATCATTGTTGAGAAACGGAAGCAGGAACCCGAAATAAATGGTTCGTCTATGTAAAACTTGCTCTGGGCGGTATCGACTCAATTTACCGACATTCGAAAAATAATTGTCGTTCCATTATTTAAACAATGGACAAGTCGAGGGCGACGATTAAAGTAGGCGGAGTACACCTGAGTTCTTTGCAATAATAATTGTGATCTATAATTATAACTATCTATATAAATAATAAAACAATTAATTACGTCGAATAATAAAAATATTCTCGTGCAAGAATATTCCGATAAGGTACCTGTACAACTATTAGATAAATGGTATATAATTATATACCTATCTGTATATGTATGCAAAGTAACAAGAATGAGAATATTGACATCTGTCTAAAGTATTGAAATGCTACATTTAATAATGGTGAATCTAGATGAAACATTTATAAAGTGCTTGTCAACAACCCATTTACTACTTTCACTGGAATATCTAGAATCATTATTCTATACTAATATGTACGTTCCGCCATTTTGTTTACGAAACATTATTCCTTTACATAAATAAACCAAATAAAAATTTCATTTAAAAACAATTTTGCATGCCAACAATATTTACTTTATATCATAATTATAATTTTCCCAGTAAATATATATAAACCTATTGCATAACAGTGTAGTCATATTATAAACATCTTTTCATATCTGATATCTAAACCCGCGCGAATAACAAATCAAAAAGTGCAAAATATAATCATTCAATATTTATGTATCAAGATATCAAGGGGACGAATTAATAAAGTTCGATATTTCACGGGTCTGACCAAGGCGGGTGGGGTTGCAGAGAGAGAGAGAGAGAGAGGGGTGTTTATTTCAATTGAAGACAAAACATGCCACAGGCACCGGACGGCGTGTGCGCTCGCGCGCCTGCAATATTTACAGAGATTAAATAAAAAATAAAATAATCTTACAAAGGTAAAATAAAAGAGCGACGACGAAGACGTTGTCGGACACGAGCTACAGACCGGCATGCACCTGCGCGAACCAACCTGTAATTGCAGAGTTCACGGAGAGCACGCAGCCACACGGCGTTCCGCTAACGAGATAATACGCGCAAGCAGAAGCACACGCACACACGTTCACGCATCACGCATTCTCTTCAAAAACACGAATATATATGCAAGCATCTCACCTGTAACTCATATCCTAATATTGAATCTATTTTATAAGATTATTGCTTTGAAAAACGAATAAATTCGTCACAAATACGTTTAACTTTGCTAAAATCTTTGCTTCAACACAGAGGTACATACATATTCGATTGAAAAATAATCCATACTGGCCGTAAAATCACTTTACGATTCTCCCAACACATTCACGTATACACAATAATTCTGCAACGACGAATATAGTCGAGAAAGAAAAACATACCATAGAGCCTGGAAGCGCATCGGTTGTGCAAAACCTAGTAGTAGAGGTGACCGATTTCACCGTTTCCATAACAAAGAACAGCAGGCCGAAGGCCTTTTGTCACGAAAACGGCTTCAAAAATTTCAAAAGGCCACTGAAGAAGAAACGCGAGTTCGACGTCACAAATTCCATAGAGCAGTGTTTGACGCGCACTGGTACTTCAGGTAGCTCTCGGACCGAATATCTTTTTGGGTTAGGTAAAGGATCCGAGTAGGCGAACGAACGGTTTCCGGATGGTCCCCCGCGTGCCTCACCAGCGAGGCATGACGATGCTGCAGAGGGTGGGCGGACAAGGGGTAAGAAGGATGCACACGGATCCCTATGTATTAGTGCGAAAGTTTGCCGCCAAAAACGGCAGGCGTGCAGTGGTATACTTACAAAAGCTATTACACCAGCACACCAATATCATCTTCCCAAGAACTTTCAAGGACGTTCGTTGGCCATCAAGCCATTCGGTAGGTACTTCTCTCTCAGCGTGAACCAACACACAACTAACCCAGAGACAGAGAGAAAAGATTTACGAATCGTTAACCAGTGTTGTATACCTACTTAAATTCCTAGTAAAAGGATCACACAGAAATAAAGAACAACACTATATAACAACAAAAGTACAACATGTTTCATATGAACTGTACGGAATATTTCTTCAGAACAATTAAAATCTAACTTCATACGAACGCAGTTATCTCGAGAAATATGTGCATTGAATTCAATTACAAAGAACATATAAATTGCTACAATATGCATCACAATAGAAATGTTAATATATATACTTCCTAGAAAATCAGTTGCGCGAAGTTAACAAGCAATGCAATTTGCTAAACATTGTCTATGTATACAATTATTGTTAAGTAAAAAGTAGAAAAATATATCGTAGTATATTTAATAGAGTCTAGTAATAAAACTATGTTTGATTTCAAGCAGAAGGAAGTGAATGATTATATTTAACACCGATTACCATCAACTGCATATATGTATGTTCATCGTCAACACTTCCGAAGATGTCTTACACGATACAGGAGGACAGAAGATCGATAAGAACGACACGGACAACATACCAAATATGTATATTATCATTTTATAAAAACAAACCAGGTGCATACATTAAAACGATAACCCTTACATACATATATTCCATTACATGGAAAAACATGTCATTCAACAGAACATAAAAAAAACAAACACAATAAAAGCTTCTTCCATATATTCGCAAACAGCGCAAACTATATTATTATACAGTGAACGACGACCCAAATTCGGGGGCCATAATTAATAAGTTCGGTACGGTATGGCGTGGCACGCGTCACTAACGATTCGTGTACCCAATACGCATGCATGCATGCATGTACTTGCAATGTATGTATGTATCATCTGTGACAGGTGTGTGAGGGCGTGCTGGCAGAGAAGAAAAGAAGAATTCAATAAACGTCTCGTCTGGACAAGTATGTGGGAGGTGGAAGATGGCTAATTAGAGAAGCGTGCGGTGCGGATCCAGAGTCCGTTGCACGGGGGGCGGTACAAACACGAGTCTGTCGAACATGTAAACACACTAATTTCACAGTCGGCAGCGATATTCGGTTAAATAACAACACGGGACACAAAATGAATTTATTTCCGGCCGCATATTTCGGTAAATACACCACACTCTCTCTCTCTGCGAACTGTTGACAAGCAAATATTTTCACTTTTAGCTTGCAGTAACGCGACAAAACAACCATTTCACTGATTTATTTCATCGATGAAGAAAATAATATCGGGTATGTCCTTTTTCTTTACGGTTTTGCTGGAAGTTTTAGAGTATACTAATAAGTTTTGAATCCGCAAGAATTTTTCAGAACTAAGAAAATAAATTTTATTGGCTAATTTAGTTTTGATATAAAACAGAAGACTCCATCAAAAAAACGTTTCTAGTTCGACACTGAACTATTTGAATAGCATGACTAAATACAGGGTTGTTGTAGGGGAGTTTTTGGGTGGGCCTGACAGTTGCCAAAGAAACAGACATGTGTCCCTATATAAAGAGTTGTATGTTGGAACGAAGTAGTCATTATATTTCAGCGTGTCCCACAGAACACAACATTGTTAGTTATAGAAGATTGTTTTGGTAAGAAAAAGAAATTATTTTTTTCAATATCAACTGTCTTTAATACTAAATTTGCAATTTGTTATAAACGAATTATACTAAAATCAAGTACATATATGTATTTATTAGTGTTACATTATGTTCTATCAAAATAAATGACTGTTATCCAAACTGTTTCTTAAAGAAATGAAGTAAATCTATTAACAATATTATTGTTACAAGATTTATAATTTCGTTTTCATTGTTGACAATATAAAATGACAAGCAGTTTGACGTGCACGACAACGTCGCAACCATGAATATATAACTACAAGTCAACTGTGAATAAATATTAACAACATAAACTAGAAAGAAATCATTAACTCACAATAGTAGTAGAATCTATGCGAACGAATGCGTGTGCCGCCGTGTAACCAATTAATAATTAATAATCGCGAGACTTGCAGCTGCAGGATGCACACCGAGCGCGATGCAGTGTGCAATCGAACGTCTACGGCCACGCCCCCGCACGCACGCACGCCCCCTTTGCGAATAGGTATATAACCGTCTGTCCGCCCGCTGACCCCCACCCTCCGCCACAAAACTATCGTAGTAGTAGTTGTCCATTGATGGACAAGCACACACACACACGATATCGCAAAACTTGTGTGTGTGTGAATAAATTCATAATGACTTCTGATAGTTACTTTTCTTTACGCGAATATTACAAGAATATTCCATGCGGGCGGTACCCCCGCGCTATATAGATGATGAGACATGCAATTGTCCTACGTAATTAAGGATAAAACGACAAGTCAACAAAGAATGAAAGCGATTTTTTTCCAGGACAGTGAATGGAAAAAAATTATACTTGTCCCCCTTGTGTTCTCATTAATATTGCGATTTAATATTTATGCACGCAAAAGACACGGGACTGTCGTTGCACTAAGTGCATTTGAACAGAATCGTATCTATTTTAGTATAATTGAACATATATTTACATTATCATTAAACACTGACATATTTTAATTTACTAACATGGACCTCAGTAATTTCGTGAATCTATTTTAAGTGATTCAGGCTAAATAATAATTTACTTTTAATCTAATAAATAAAAAGTATTGACTCAACGTACTGTTCTTAATTCATTTTTTGTAAACAGATATTTTGTAAGAAAAAAAAAACTAATATTCGTTTTATTCATGTTAGTCAATAATTCATGGTTCATTAGTTGTTCATTAGTCCGAAAAATCGAGACAATTAATAAATTTACAATATAGTTTTATAAAGCTGATGTTTTTAATATCTATTTTTTGTATATAAAGTACGCATTGATAATGATTTATAATATTAACTACAGAGCATGTAAAGAAATATTAACACAGAGAAAATAAATACGTATGCAACCCAACAATACATGTATGTGCAACCCGCCATACATCTACATTTACTGTTTAGTAATGGTGACACCAAATACTTGGAGACTTGTTCCTACCGTACCAGTATAAAAACACAGTGATACACAAGTATATATTTATAATTAATGTCATTGGAAACCGTCAAAATAAATGGAAGCCGCGATGCCGCCTCTTGTAAGAAAATTAAAAGGTGCGCGCGCGCGCGACTCAATTCCCTACCTCTCCGGTGACCATCTGCCCCGGAGTTCATCAACCGGACTTTAGCGCGTGCCAATCAGTGGCGGTGGTTCTCAAATTTTACGCAATTTCGCATGCACGAACGAAGAAAGAGCGAAAAAAAACAAGCCCGACCACGATAACATGAAAATGAGACGATTTTTTTACTCACATTTTGGTGACGGAGAATCAAAAATTACAAAATTACTTTTTTTGGCAAGATTTTAATGTTGTTATATATACATTCGGTGGAAATACTTGTGACTGGAATTCGTGATAACGATGTGTGTTCATTTAGGATTATTTTGCAAATTGCCAGTATGCCGGAGATTTTGATTTTTGAATGATAATAAGTCTTTGGAATTTAATCTTCAAATTAGATTAAATACCACACGTTTTCAATATTAAGTCTGAATTATTATACGACATAGAAGCGATAATTGATATTTGTTAAATTAACTATTCAAATCTGAACATGTACTTCATGGTAAATACAATTACATAAATATACGTCGAATAAATTTGAAATAAACTAAACAATGGTATATTTTCAAGTAAGTATCACTAAAATGTACATATAGATTACTAGAACTAGATTATTTTTACATGTAGCATAGTGTATATTTGCAAGGCCTTATCTGCAGAAGGAAGTAGTACTAACACTCGCAGAACAAATTACGTTTAATGTTCAGTGACAACATCTAAAATTACCCGCCAAGAAAACGAAAACAAAAGCTATAAACATGGACGGGATAAAAAAGAAGAAAAATGATGGAAATAACATTATTTTAACGGAGGCATGTCGTCGGGTTTTCAACAAACGATGGTCAAGATGCAAGACATGCAACAAACATAATCGACCGACACCTGCAGTGTGACCAGTCCCAGAAATTTAGAAGCCCCCTCATTCCAAAGGAAATGAGAATTAGTAATCTTCAGTCATAGTTGTTTTTCAAAATGTACCGAAAAAAACAATTTGCATTTTTTTATACTTTTTTTTCAACAGGAGAAAAAAGTATTAACAAATGTAAAGAAGAGATTTTCAGTGAAACAGTACATATGGTTCTAGAAGAAAAACGAAAATACAGCTTATAAAACAGTTGAAAAAAGAAAACTATTTGTTCGTGTTAAATTTAAAGCATTTTCTCCGGTTTAGTATTTGAGTAGATAACAAGTATAGCCAGTGAAAATTCGTTAAAACATAAATCTGTTTTTTTTTCTTCGTTTGATATTTGGAAATTTGGTAGTCTGGGCGGAAGGGTGGTGTGTGTGGTGGCAGGAGAGGGGAAGTGGTGGTGGTGGTTGGTTGCGAATAAACGGACGGAAGGGTGAATGAGCGTACGATAAGAATCTTGGTGCACGCGAGACGTTCGTTCGCAAATTGCGTGTTAAATTTTGACAATTCCGACGTATTTCGGAGAAAAGCGAAACGAGCAGGTTTACCAGGGCTTTAGGGGACGGTCACCTTTAATACACAGCCACCGTCGGGCGGCCGGCGACCTAGCTGGAGGAGGATACGGGTATCGATTATGCCCCCAGACTAAATTTAACTTATATTCTCTCTCTGTGTGTAAAGAATGTGTTGATATGTATGTATGTATGTATGTATATAGAGATACATACATACACGCGTGTCGGCAAACAACAACTTTTCCACTAGGTCAATGACACTCATCTCATCTCACTCTCCTCCGCCACCGCCCCCATCATCATCTTCTAGACGCTGCTCTATTGCTCTCTGACAATCACAGGTCCGGACCACAACGATTATTACACTATGTAGTACACGCGACTAAATATAATCCACCCTATAATAACTTATACACGAATAGTGTACGTTTCAATAAATACATATTACAAATGTAAGCTCTGTATGGTGGATTCGTACAAGGAAAGTATATAAACTAGTGGATTATTTGATTATTTACATCATCAAATATTTATACAAAGATCGAATGATACGCAAATGTAGTAACTGCCATTTTGTGATTGAAACGATAGATACATGGAAACAGGATATTAACAAAACGTTATTAAAGTTTAACCCCCAAAAAAAAAAACCATAAAACCAATCAAACAATTGTCATTCGTAAAATATTTAAACAAGCCACAAGTCAATAAAGTAAATTAAAAGCATGTTAAATGTTGTATTAAAATTACAGTTGTCAAACATTATGAATATTTAATAATGTAATGTGTGGTAGTGGAATGATTTGAAATGAAATGTGATTAAATCCGGTGCTGTATGTCTACAGTGATGTTGGTGTCGGTAATGTTTTTGTTTTGGTTTCTTCCCGTCTGGTGAAGACGGTTTCCCCTAAACGTACGTTTATAAATAAACACAGTTTCCGACAATCCACATTTTGAACGTCCTTATAAATTCGCGGTTTTATGCTCCGTTAACGAAAACAAATTTTCCTTTCAAACTGACGACTATTAAAGTTGCACGTTTCTTAGAATCCGTTTCCACAACTCGCAAATTTAATAAAATATGTCAACTTACTTCTTGGAATGACTCGGAACTTCGCTGTAACTCCGTTGCGATAATAATTGTTCTTTTCAAATATTAAAACGAGTGCTGACTGTATTTTTGTTATAATACATATTGGAAGTATTATAAATGAATTATATCTGTATGCATGTAGTGAATATGAATCTAAAATCTATAGAGACAGATATTTAAAATATTGTCTGAAATCACTGTCAGTGCAGGATGTCACTTGTTTTGTGACAGTGTTCACATATTACTGGACCAATCTGTCAAATCTGTCAAGCAACAAGGAGCACGTGTTTCGTCACCTGTGGCGTTTACGCAGGTAATTGACCGGCTACTTTAGTCAGCAGGTGCGTACATATACATACATGTATAAATAGTACATACACTGCTTACAGTAATTGATGAGCAACGCGCACACGTATATACTTTTGGGGCGCACGGTGGAAAATTAATTACAATCTTTTCATCAGCGTCTCATGCTAGAATCGCGATACGTCATCTGTGATTTCCGAAATCTTGATATGTTCATTTGTCTTATATACCTGTGGTCTTAGATTTTTGGGCAGGAACTAGCGATCATTGATTTGAATATAAATGATATGAGATATTGATTAAATAAATTCGATATATTAATCTTTACTTGGAACAACCAACAAAAAAAAATCTGATAATATAATATCCTGCCTTCCATGTACAGCAATCGAGTATGATAACTTACTGTATACAGATAATAAGATCCATTACGCGAGAAGCGTAATGTAACAAAATACCTAGCACAAGTAGTAAAATCCAATTTATTTAAAATTCAAATTGACTTAAAACGCGCGCTTAGCTGTAACGAGCGAATGAGAGGGAGTCAGAGAGCGTACGGAAGGAAAGAAAACATACGGAGAAGGCGTCGTAATGGACGTCGGGGGGGGGGGGGGTTGGACGCCTACTGCCGTCATACAGGGGCGGGAACGTCGTCTGGACGAAGGTGAATATACAAATGTAAGTACGAATAGATAAATAGAACATATTTAATAA
>JAGJTL010000183.1:3322375-3334628 GCA_022063505.1 Calosoma granatense | reverse complement strand
TATAAATAAATATTATATTTCTATATTTATTACTTCGTTGTAAAATGTTATCAATATCCCTGCTGTTGTATTTACTAATTATTCTAGTTATTTAAATTTTGATGAAACCAATATCTGTTTTGAAATTCTAAATTGGTGTTTGCGTTTTGATTGGCATAAAATGAGTTTTCGAATAGGTTTCATGAAACTAATTATTGTAGCCGTTAAATAAATATTACGAGTTAATTTTTGGTAAATAGATATTTTAACGTTCAGCCTTGAGCGTATTGTATAGGTATATTAGTTGATATGAAAATTGAAAGTATACATGCCTGGTTCATATTAAGGCTTAATATATGTTAATACATATTGTTCTACCTGACGGAAAATACGATAATGAAACGAAGAATTATTATATACATAGTGATATAATTTATATTGCATGTTGTATGCTTATAGTACACCATGTTACATTTATATTAGTAAACTTTTTTGTACTGCTGATTAATAAATTATTTGCAGTACTGTCATTCTAGTGTATGTCGTATATGATATGAACAAATGTTCTTGGAAGTATTTGAAATAGATTCGAGGTAATGCAGTAGAGGTAATATCTGGGATTCACATTTTGCGATTGTCTCGAGCCTATAGTGAGAAGTTCGTTGAAGTGCCATTAGTCAGCTGTCACTTAATCGAAATGGCGAATCATTAAAATTGACATTACAAATAACGTTCGAGCCTACATTAACAAGTCACAAGTGCTATCTCGTCTCATCGTTCCATGCCATGTACATTAATCAAATTCACGTTATCAACAAATTGTTGATTCGCATTGTAGACGTGTAGCTACACAGGTATTATTTATCTGACAAGTCAAGTTGTATATTAACTATCGGTAACGAGCGAAAAAAATTCGTTATAACATGGTATTATATTCTATAAAATATGTACAGTGTATTGTTTACATATTCCTGTAATTTATGGTCGATCGTTATGCTATGCACAAATCGTTGTTTTGCCTGGGAACAATGGAAAAGATAGTAATTATTGATAAAGCCAGAGATACAAGCAAATCTCGTGATAATCCGTGAGAGATTAAGAAAATACAGATTGTTTTTTCTTGGATATACAAGTAAATATCATCTTGTTGTAACTTGTTCTCTGGCTTGTGTAGACATGTTCTGTTAGCGTGTAGTTATTTCTAGAAACTGACGAGATATAACTCGTCAGTTTCAATCTAGTGATGTTCGATTAAGGTGACGTTTTATTCGAGTGAAGTGGTATACATTGAAATGCTTTATTCAGAAATAATTGTGGATGACACCTGTGTTTGATAAACAGGAAGAGATTTATCATTCTGCTGTAAGTTTTTCATTTATTTTGAATTATACGGAAACCAATCTGAAATGAATAGATCAATCATTTACTCTTTCTTATTCTCTTAATGTGAATTGTATAACTGTGATTTTCCTGTATGATTTCTATGCTGTATGTTTCGATGGCGAGTTTAATTAAGTGGCTACTGCTGATGATGTTCGTAACATATTAAGTGCGTGTAAATAATAACAATCTTTATGTGTGTTATTATACTATTCAGTTGAGAGTAATGATGGTGTGATGCTAGTAAATAATCTCCAATTAGATTGACCTGAATAATTAGGTCGTTCAATGATCCACTAGGAGTGCAGTCCAGCACGTCCCAGTGTTCAGTTGGCGATGTAATTGCATCTCATCGGTATTAAGGTTACGCGTTTCAGAGGATATCTATCTGTCTGTCTGTATGTCTGTCTGTCTGTTTGACCATCCGCACAACCAATGCAGGAAGGATCATTAACAGTGCTCTCTCAGTAAACGCTTCGTTTAATTTAATTGCCATTCATTAAAACAGCAATATTTCCGCTGGCTTGATAAAGAATTGGATCATTTATTGATGGCTAAGATTACTATTTTCCTGTAAATAGATTTCTATATTTATTAGTTCTATTTACTAGTAGATTTCACCTTTTCTCTATATTTATTTAATTTGATTCCTATTCACTTTATTTTACTTCTGTATAATACCCGAATCCTGTTGAGACAAGTTCTATATCGTTGTGCTTGTGTGAATAGTATTTAGATGTATAACATTGTTGTACTTGTGTATATATCCACTGTACCACTGTACTGTATGTACATTGTAGGTAGGTACTATTCGTATGAATGTACCGTACAAGCTAAAAGTCAAAGTCTGGCGGTATTTCTAATTAGAGAGTCGTGTGACTGAACGTGATAGCCTTCGCGTGAACTCCGAGTGCATTGGTAAAGACATAGAAACAGGAAGGAGTTGAGAAGGTGGCCGACGTGTCGTGTTTCCGGTCTCGTATTCGGTACTAGTAGTGGGCGTGCGGAGTGGCGGGTGGCAGAGATACCATTAGCACCCAGGCACAGAGTTAGACAAAGACGTAAATATCCAGTTCGGTACGTGTTGGTATGAAAGAGAAATAGGGCACGCGATGACGTCACAACGCGACTTGTGACTCGGAACTCGATCGAGGTGGACGCAATGCGATGCCGAGTCGGTTGTACCAGTGGCGTGCACTGGTACAGTTTACAATATTTACAATGCACTACAATACCTAATAAACATCTCCTATTCCGACATGATGGATCCAATGCATGTTCTTAGTTCATTTCCGTAACTTTATTGACAGAACTACTTTATACGTCTTCGTACAAACTAAATAATCTAATCGAGAAATTATGTATGATTAGTAAATTATATGTATTTACATTCGTTGATAAACAAGTATTCTTATGTTATGCGTAATGTAACTTGTGCATATTTATAAATATCCAAAATAATAAATACATATTACTACGGAAATTATACTGCAACTAACACAACTGTAAATAATTTCACTAAAATAATTTTTTTCCCTAAATTACACTAAATTCATAACCATAAATCGTTTTAAAGTTCGGTATTGGTAAACATGTAGTATAATTCATATTATTGATTAAAAAAATCATAAATTTAGTTTTAATTACCACATATCGCTCTGTATCTTTATTCTAAATGAATATTAAGTATTTATTTTCTTGTTAAATAACTTCCTGGAGATTATTTTATCTTTTAATTATTTTCTTTTACTTTATGTATATTTCTAGTATATTGGGATTTAAAATAACCTTTCAAATGTAACGGGAAAAGTCGGTTATTTTTGCTAGAAAATAGTCCGCTGCAACTTTCCGATGACTTGAAGTCATGGCTTTACTAAAATGCCTTGTAACTTTCTCGGACGTTCGCTTCGAATTTTGATATCGTAAAAATCTCATTTTATGTGAATTGGGCAATCGCAAGTAAGCGTGCACGAATATCGTCCGTCTTCTTCTGTTTATTCGTAGCACGTAATGTTCATACATCGTTGTGTCTTTTTCTATTTTGGTGAGGGAGTAGTGTTTTCCGCAGTGATCAGTCACAGTCAACTGATTCACTGTGAAGTCAGCAGCAAACTCGTTGAATATTCAATACGTTATCTGGCATGCATTATTCTCGGATTAGCGGAGAATTTACACAGAATTGCAGGAACTGGTGCACAGCGTAATAGGCCAGACAAGGACAGATAGACAGTCTTTTGTATACGGCGGATCCTTGATTAGTCTTCATTTAAATAATTCATATGGTAACATGAATACTACAGGGACACATTGGATGAAAATCGAAACAGACACTGTTATTTCCCCCCCAATTCCACTGTGAATTCAGATGTCCATACATATTAAATGCACTGAAACTCGTTAATTTCATTAACAATCTATTTTAGCAGTTTCCCCCGAAATGCATAAACTAAATAATGAATAGTAAATTGATAACATTTTACCTTCAAATACAATTACAACAATATGCATCTATAAATAATATTGAATATAGAAATATTAAAATTGCAGCTAACACTATTATAAATAAATAAAAAACCGTTTGAATTGTACGTTAATATTGACTTTTGAACTATACGCATTAAAAAATGATAGTTATGTGAATGTATCAGTTTATAGTTTTATTTAATGATTCTGACACAAAAGACTATCATTTCTCACGTGTCATTGTTTCATTTAAAATTGTACGAAATACAATCATTGAATGTTGTCATTTTGTTTGCGTTTTGAATTAATTCCAATAGGACAATAGGGTGAACGCAAAATTTCTTGTCATAATGGTTGACATGTTAACTGACGCAATGCATGTGCATTCACACTCACACCTCCGCCCCTCAGGCTGACGTGCATCGCCAAGTACTGCCGGTACATGTTACATGTGCAAACTAACTCGTTAAATAACAGTTTTAGTAAGCATATTAACTCGTGAGTTGAACAATTTCATGAAAGCGCATAATTTTGTTACATGTTAATTTAGTTGTTAACTAAGCTCAGTGTATAATATTTGTTTGTACCGACATAGGAATTAATTAATTTCGTATTAATGAAATGTAGAAATGGAATAAATAATTAGAAATAAAGTTCAAGTTTAAAATTATCATCATAGCTTAAAATAACATTGTTTTTTATATTATATATGCATGTATCTCAATACTAGATTTAGTTAACACTTCAAGAGAAAATAGGTTTACATGATTTATTAGTTTTATATATAAAAGTTCTTTCATAAATTCACATGTACGATGTATATTTAAATTCAGTTTTGAATTCCGTGTGAAAATAGCTTGTTTCAAATTATGTAGGTCAAGCAATGCCTGATGCTGCAAGTCGCTAATGGCTTTGGAAGAAACAAATGTATCAAGCCGCATACGAAACAAGCAACTACAAAAACTAGTGAAATGTTTATTTTAGTTTCTTTATATTTCGTGATAACAGATGTACATATGTATGTACAGTAAAGTACATTTTTATAATGCTCTGTGAAACAAACATGTGACTTAGGAAATTCAATAGTTAATATTAGGAAGAAAAATCTATATTATCTAAATAAATGCATTGAATGAAATTCATGTTTGTTTGAATAAATATAAAACATTGTATAAAGAGCTTATCTTTGCGTTTAATGTTAATATACACTACAGTAACATGTTTGTTATTGGAGTAAATATTTCGTATCGAATCAGTTATTAGGAGAAAGACTAATTGAAACTTGTACAAAGTTGCATGTAGGGTGTATTGTCTGGTCAGGTATTTAATTTGTTCTGTGTGTGGATGTATGTGTGCCTTTGACATACGTACAAGTTCATACAAGTTTCTGTGTGGTTTCACTTGTTTGATACGATGTTCCTCGCGATTGGAAGAACCTTTGAAGATGGGGGCGCGGCACGACAAACAAGCCATCACGGAACTCACTGATAGCTATTGACATCTGATATGAACAACGCGTCAACAAACTTATAGTGTATAAAACAACGGCCCTTACAATTGTCATTGTAAATATTATTATTCTCTTCCAACAAATCACCAGTTATATAAAAATACTTTCAGAATCAGAATTAGACGAAGCAGATTTTATATCATTACACAATAGATCCTTGTGTGTCACAATTAAAATAAACTAATTACGTTTACAGCTATTAATTATGCCAATTATAACATGTGTCAGCACGATTAATAATAGTGATGATTGTGAATAATTACAAACTGTTGTATCAAGTGATCTTTGACATTACATCTCTTGTAATTCCGTGAACACGATAACAATATTTATTTGTATAATGCGCATATGTTTTGCTTGAGAAAGTAAATTTTTGGAAAGTTCTTGAACGAAATTGAACACATTCTTAAACTAATTTTAATAAATAAATATAACTTTTTATTTACGTTAATTAATTTTGCATGTATAATTCCAATATAATTAATTACGGCTTTACTAATAAAGTTAGAAATTTATCGTCTATGCTGCCGGATAATAATTAGTATCTTTTGTTTTAAAATAAAATAGGTGCAGCTATATTACTGTAGCTATGCAACGTGTAGTTTGACTTACTGCTTTTCTACGCCTTGAATATATTTCAGCTGTTTTAGTACCTTGTAAGAACTTGTCATTTCTGTAGCAATACAGTGTGATTAATAGTGCATGATATTGTTAAATGCAGACTTGTACTAAACTTAAGGAAAAACTTATTGGAAACGCATTTCGAAACGAAATTACAGTAAGAATTCATGCATGTATAATTATGTACTATTGAATAAAGTGTTGTTTGAAAACCAAGGTATCAAGAAATCAAGGATTTCTAAAAAAATTAATTAGATTTTCTTAGATTTTTTTCGGTTTAGTTTTGTTCATATTTAAGTGTAAATAATCCAGACGAAAACTACTGTACCATGTAATAATAGTTCTGAATGATAAATAGTAAATGATGTAACATTTTAACAGCACGATTCGTTAAACGAAACTCCACTAATATCTACAAAATGTAGAGATAAACCACAATTACAGTTCTATACCTTAGAGATTAAAAAAATAAACAATCATTAAGTCATTAAAACCACCTAGAAAAAATAAAAGTTATCATGAATTATCATACATTTGTCTTATGTTACATGCAATGTCCTTGACCATGGCTTATAGACTTATATGAAAGTCACTTTCGAAAACATGTTAAAGACTAATAGAAATGTTCGCGGTCTTGTATATTATAAACACTTGCATTTCACAACCAATGAAATTTTTCCGAAATTAGTAAAAATTCCGTACTGTATGTGTTAATTAAATATACTGACTACTAAACATATTTTTGTGTAAATTCTCATATAAAATATTATCAGTTAATGTAAAATATATAATATAGAATTCCTTTTCGAATATTTTCTAGTGCGCAGATTATTGTATTTTTGTTGCATTTGCTACAAATAAATTATACGTACAAATAACTAACATTCCGCACGAGTGTTTTTGTGTAAGAAAGCAGAAAAAAAAACGGGCATAAAAACGTTCTATAACGCAACATGCAAAGTATATTATCACGCTATGAAAACAACAAGAAATGTGAATAAAGCGTTCACGAAATTAAAATTAAATATTTTGTACACTTTTTAGATTTTAAAATGCGCCTCGTTTTTCTTGTGTATTGTTTTCGCTAGTATTTCAATGGAATTACAAAAAGAATACCTAGAACTGGTTCTTTTTCCATCAACTGTGAAATTAATTTGCTGATGTTTCTTTGTCGCAGTTCGTTACCGTTTTAACGGTAAATTTTAATGACAGTATAAGGTTTTTAGTAAAATCGAAGATTTATAATGATCTATTATATTTTACCTCTTTGTATAATTGCTTATAGAATAGGTGTTGGTCTCTTTATTAATTTCATATTTTGTATGGATAAAGCTTGTATATTATTGTTCGTATTATTTTACAGAGTACTATATGATTTTGTTATTTTTATTCACTGAAATTTAAAACAGCAATTGCACGTTACACTAGGCTTGTATGTCATAAATTATAAGATAGAGAACAGTTTCCTAGAAATTAAATACAAGGTACATGTTAACAATTTTTTTCTCTTTACTGTAAAACGTGAAAAAATACAATTACCATATATTATTTATAATGGCAAACAGAGTGTTGTATGTTACTTTCGCTTGAGCTGTCAATAAATAGTAAACATTCCAGGTCGCCCGGCTATAAACATACTTGTATGTGTTGTGTTGTGCTTACCTACATGATGTAACACATGTTTGGCTGACTAATGACCTGGTTTTGATTAAATTTGTATAAATCCACCAGTATACTTGAAAACCGATTACATTATCGAACAGAATGATGTATTTTTTATGGATGCATTTATCGTAGAATTGCACCGAAATGTTTTAGCTATTTGATATGCGTAGAGTAAATGAATATTTCTTTTCTTTGTTACAAAATATTTCTATTTCATTTCAAATCAGAATGCAAAGTAAACAAATGATTCATATTTCCATCATCTTCAGACATTCGTAGATAAATGTTAGCAAACCTTTCTCGTAAATCCATTTACAGTGAAAACATCGACACTGACAAGAGATATCTGTTTCAGACTGGTGTACTGTTGCTGTTGGTGTTGGTGTTATTTCGACCTTGAGACTTGATATCTGCAAGAAGTGTGTACTGCGTTATCATCAATCAGTTGTCGAGGAATTGTCACAAAAACTACCATGTAAATAATTGTCTCTGTTGGTAACTGGCAACGTCAACGTCTGGGGGCGCTACAATACTAGCGACAGTGCTGCCACCACACACATCCAACTCTCCCCCGTTGACAAATGTGGGGAATCTGTGACGCAAATTAAAATGAATGCACATGACAATTTTTTAACAAGATTTCTGCCCGGTTTAATTTGACAAAGGTGAGTTTGCATGGTTTAATCTCGGTTTTAATCATTTGCACGCGAAAGTTTGTCATTAATTCGTGTGAGGGGAACTAAGAATGTTTCGTGGAGCATATTTAAATTCGAATATTCCAGTATTCAACGGATTGTAGAATATGTAACTAATAATATTTAAATTTATTTATAGAACAGTAATTATTATTTGAATTATATAACTAGACTAGATATTTATATAATGGTGTGTGGTTCATTTATATTCATTGAATGTACGGAGATGTCATGTATATTTAAATATAAATTGATGAAGAGTACATTGTCAGAGAAAGGGGTCGAGTAATTGGATCAGGAGAATTGACAATAACATAATTCTGAAAATGGGACAATTATATAAATGGGCAAAATTAAATTCAAATTACTTAACATTATGAGAGAATAAAACTGAAAGTTTAAAATGGATTAAATAATTTCCAACATGTCTTCATAAATACATATTACTAGCAGCAATGTTCGTTTTTCTTTATAAATATCTGCGATAAGCTCTATTTTTGCACGTGCACGGAACACAGGTAAATCTTCGGTAAAGCTAAGTTTTAAAAGATAATGTTTCTATCCGGAGTTCGATGTTGTTAGTGTATATGTGTGGAAGTCTGAACAGCGACGGAGCATTAAAACTTGTGTAATAAATCTAACACAGTGTCCTCGGATTGCAATCGGAACGGCCCAAGCAGTCTGTAGTCCGTGGTTTAACTTTAGTTCGGTCGTAATTCGACCTACCAACAGCAAGCAGACAGTACTTTGTACGCTCTAGTTTGGGCGTAATTGCGTACAATCCGTCCGGATGTGTCTGATACCAGAACTGATTGTTTCACCGACGTGCAACGAATAATTCCAACCGCAACACATTCATTACTTTCATCCTCTTTTCCTAATAACACTCCGTCATCAAACCGAAATGATTTGTCCAAAGCTTCTGCTGATTAAAAACCATTGTCCGATGTCTGATAAAGAAGCAAAATATATTTGTATTTTACTTGTTTTGCTGTGTGTGTTCGATAGTCAGGGAGTCTAGTCAACGACAGAATGATTTTCAACACATGAATTGATTTATTTAATTACTTGCGTCGAGTATTTTCCCAACATAAAGTTGCAGTACAAATAATTTAAATGTAATTTATATGCAAAGTTGAAAAAAACGAGTGCAAGGTTTCGGAACACACACACACACACACACACATGTGTGTGAACGGATGTTTCTGACACGCCAATTACTAACTAATTATGTGTATTTAAAAGTATCTGAACAATGATGAACAAGAGTTAATAAACTTTTTTTCTGATGTGGGTATCACACGTCAAGGTTAACGCCGACACACGTTACTTTATAAACATGTAAATTAAATTTAGCCATGCTCTTATCATGTGCCAAATGAAATTGACATTCACGATAATGAGATTGGAAAGCTAGTCTGTGAGTATACTCTCTTATTTAGATATATGCATACTGGCTGTTCAAAACACACACGGAAGTCTCTTGTAATTACTATAGAATCCATTTGTAATTTCATTTAAATTTTCAAGAAATTAATAGTTTCTTATTATTTAAATTTTATTCTTGATATAATATTGAATAACTTATTAATCTTTTAGCGTTGATCACCTGATTGCTGATAACTGTAAATATAAATTTATCACAATTCACTGTTACAGATGAATATAACCGTACTGTGCAATACTAGTACTAATATATAAACATGCTCCCCGGCTATATGTTAACATACAGGTTGATTCTTGCGTGTCAGTGCATTGAGCCGCGCTATGCTAAGAAATTAACATATCTCATTGTAAACAAAGCAATGTTATCCGTCATTAGACGCATTCTAAGAATTAATTCTTCAGTTAACAGCAGAGCAGACAGCTATTAAATACTGTCTGTAATAATTCACTGAATGGCATGTATTACATTATAGAGCGTATATAGTATCGATTAAAAGAACCTTGAATACCGCAACACTGTTGTTACCTTGCTCATGCAAGCCTTGCAGCTGATACTGTAACACTGACATAATAACAGCAAGACTTTGTACAGAAAATTTCACACAACAATTATATGTATGATACCACCGTATTTCACTGACATAATGTAGAACATTACAAGTTTTTAATTATTTATACAGTTTTAATGTAGAATTATAAATGTAGAACACTGTTTATTATCATTATCAAAAGATTGGGAGTATAACTGTTATCGAAGGATATTTTGAAATTTAGTTTTAAATCTTGTGTATAGACAAGATACAAATATGTTTATTATTTTTTCCAACAATATGCTATCCTGCCGGTTGGAGGACGTCCAAGATTCTCTGCATATTCTTGACTCATGTTTACAAATAGTATCTTTATCATTTCAGAAATTGTGTCATATTGTACAAATAAACATGGAACAAGGTTTAAAATTTGCTGGTATATATTAGAAATATTTTTATCTGCAGCGTAAAATAAATACACAGATGCATATCTTATTATTCCTAATATATATGACGTTGATATCAGTTTAATACAATTTCCTGTTCTACTTTTCACTAAAAACGGAAGAATACATTCATAGGAAATATAAAACTAGGACAGTTTTTAGCGGATATAAAAAAGTAGCGCATTTATTTTATTTTTGACAAATTTCAAAACAGCTGTAACAAATAAGACTTGTTTAAGTTGTTTTAACTGTTAGAATTATTAGTTTTTCCCCGTAGTAATTATTTTTTAGTACATGTAACATTGTAAGGTTATGTCAGATGAAGATAGCATGTAACTTATACATATCTTCTTATCTTCAACGTGAGATACACGCATGTCTAATCACGTACAAGAGATCTTCTTTATGCTGTGCGTATGCAGAAGAATATCTTTGTAAACGATCAAGGATTTTTCCTAGCAGAATTCTTCCTGTAGCAAGCAGCCAGTTACGAATTGTTAACAGCCGAGTTGCAATTCTTAGCATATTTGGCAATGCATACGTCAAATCCATTATGACGCGGTGTTACGTGTAATTTTGCGGTCGCATGATGTCAGACTAAACCAAATCACAAATTGTACTAAAAAAAGTATTAGTTCTCGAAATACGGTAAAAAATGAATGAATGAGTGTATTTTTTCAATACGATATTAAAAAAGTTTATAGCTTTGGATAATAATAACTTGTGTGAATCATAACATTACGTTGTTAATTAAATATAGTGATGAGTACCTGCATTCTTAGGAAGTGTTTACTGAAGATTATTTTTAAATGTATTTCAAGTTCCCGTTTTTTGAAGACATATTTTATATTAAAAACTTTCAGACTAATGTTATTAATTTCAGATTATAAATTCAATATTTATTTCAACGATACTCATAAATTACTTTTTAATGACGAAACCATTAAATAAAAATCACAAAGATTTTTATATTTATTATAAAATTCTACTGTACAATATTTATGACGTGGTGATTATCAGTTATGCATTTTTCTTTTTGATATTTTTAATTGACTATAAATGTAAAATCGCATTTACACTCATTGATAACGAGATTTAGTACTTGCCATTATTCAGAAATTCTGCCATAAATCCTGTATTTCTTATCTGACGTATTTTTAAACTACACGATTTTGATCTTACGTTACGTTCACGTTCGTTGATAGTGGTTAAGTGTTATGTTGTTACGGTGCATATCTGTGCATTTCGCCATAATTAATCCGGCAGAATCGTGTATTTGGTGCCGGGTTATACCGTTAATGAAAAGCTAAGATATCAGAAAGTATGCACGTGCAGTTCCAATGTATAGATAGGTATATTGCTATGTAAAAGAACGTGACTGTCCTGTCCGTCGGATATAACCAGTTCACTGACTCCCTTCTTGTTTAGTGATGATTTACTTCGTGGTTTAGCGCCTCTCCGTGCCAATATACACTGTCATTGCACCGGGACCTGAAGTATAGTAGCCGTGGAGGAACT
>JAGJTL010000183.1:3282964-3322335 GCA_022063505.1 Calosoma granatense | reverse complement strand
GCAGTAAAATACAGTACTAAGAAAAGTAGCAGCCTACTCCGCCGGACGAATAAACAAGTCATATACATACCCTTGTTTCATAAACTATATTTAAACTTTAATTTTCATTGAAGCATGACTTTTCTTCCGAGTACTTTCTGAATCTATCTATCTATTTCGGTAATATGACTAATATCTACATATTGTATAAGATATCTTTTCTTATCATGTTATACTATTAAATTTTGCTCAGTTCACTGCAGTTTATATATAATGCTGACTCGCGTCATTTCTGATCTGTGAAGCATGTAATCGATTGTTTTATAAAGATATTTATGCACAGTGATCTCAGAAAAATTAACTAGTATATTTTTCTGGTTCTGAATTTAATACGCATGATTAGATATTTGTTGTAGTATACTAACCAGGGTTAAAATAAAACTAAGTTAAAATTATATTGTATATATCTCTAGTATTATTTTCAAGAGTTAAGCTGTGCTATTGTGGATATAGACAATGTGACTGTGCCCCTAAAATAAGTTAAATCATTCCAATAAGATCTAAAAACACCTCCGCGTGTGTATGTGTGTGGCGCCTGAGACTTGGCATTCATTTCCACAACGTAAGTCATGGAATTGTTAGTTTAACAAAGGCACTGATGTCCATAGAGATTTCTTTATTCTGTCTTACAATGTTTGTTCTTGAAACGTTGATCATATGGTTTTGGCCATAGCAGTCAAATGATAGATGTCCGTGATATTTATCTCATTTCCTTTTGTTGTTCGCTGTGACTTTAAACCGCCAGGATTTCGTGGGTGTCAGTGTGTGTCCTTTGTGTTCGTTTTGACTTATTAATTCTTTTATTTTTCACATTTGCATTGAATGAAGAATGATGATGTCTGCACTGGGATTGTGTGTTTGGCATATGTAAAGATTTCAAATTACTGTAATTCTTTGTAAACAAGCACTCAGTTTCAGCTAAGTTGTTTGCAATTCAAATTTGCTGAAAGTGAATTGTTTTCATAATTGGAAATTTATAGGTGGTCTTACTTTACAAAAATTAGCGGCTATTTTTCTGAGAATAATAAATTGAACGCAAATTTGTTTTAGTAAAAGTTAATTTATTACAATAATCTGCTTGTAAGTGTAAGTGTATGTTTTGTATGTTACATAAGTAAGTGATATTAATGAAATATGCAGCAGGTTAAAACAAATTAGAAATGACGGGCCTAGGTCAGGTCTAAAACAGGTGGTAGAGTAATTTTAGTGTAGACACCAGACGAGGTTAGTGCACTGGTTTCCGGTGTTATTTAGCTCCTGCGATTGCAATGAGAAATATGTGGCTGCATTCAAATTCCAGACTTAGATCTTCTTTTTCTTTCTACACAGACAAATAACTACCAACTTCCATACTATACAAATAACTACACACTAATTAGTATCAACATTATTACTGTTTATAACAGAACAAAAAACAACATATTCTAATTGTGTTCTATAGATGAAACATTAATTATACATATATAATGTAATGTAAATTATTTAGAAGATATTATCATAACATGTGGACATTTAATTGTTCTGGTAATATTGAACAGGCTGATTTTGAATATTGTCATCAATCATAATTTGATATGTTGATTGAGGGGCCAAGGGCAGTGCGGTTCCCTTTATGTAAGCTTATACCTCCCTCTCTCCCTATCTCTATTCTATTTGAATAGAACTGTTGAGGGGGTGGGGAGGGATATGTAATTGCTTTAATAGTAGGCGGGTAGATTAGAAGCCATATACATCAAGGGTAATCTCGTTTTAATTAGCAATTAATTGTTAGTATTGTTACTGCACAAGAATTCACATAAATCATGACTGGTACAATGATTGCAAGTAGTTTTATTTACTTTTTGATCTAATATAATTTTTTCAGTAATTCTATTGACCTAGCGTGCAAATTCAGTATCAATTTTTGATGAGAATGTTAAACATTTTGACACTCACTGAATCGACTGTACTTGGCAACCGCAAGTTAGCTGGACTGCATCTTTTCCACCTATCAATGATGCTATATAAACTTGTGGTTTCAGCTTCTTATATCCAACACGTCCAATGACATTCCGTGTTATCTATCGTTTACGATTTTATGTGTAAAAGGACTTCGACCTCAGCATGATTCTACGTACGGCTTGTTTTTTTTATTGTTATTATGTTTTTATATGTACGTGAGTGTGTGAGATTCACCGTTTTGTTGATTTTATTTTGAATCTTATACACACACACACACAGACACGCATATTGGAATACATGTAGTATACTTTCGCGCGACCGTCACCTAATATAAATATGCTACGTGCATTAACAGTGTGCAGAAAACGACGACGCGAATAAATTATCGCGAAACCGGCTCCAGACGATGCGTTCCTGATTAAAATTAATTTGATTAAGAATTATGAGCGTACGTATGCAAGAACGTACTGTTGAAATATCGTACATAGCTGTTTATAAGAGAAAGTGCGTGGCTTATAAAATTTACATCCTAATTGATCATACCTTTGTATATTTGAAATTTACGAGTATGCAAATTTCAGAAAAAAGGAAAATTTACCATGAAATTATGATAAACGTAAAAAGGCAGGAAATATATATTGACTGACGGGGAATAAAATATTTAATTCATGCATTAATAATGCAAAAGAATTAAATGCATAAAACGCGCGTTATGAAAATGAAATAAAAATAACTCTACATGAGAAAGTATTTATCTCATTAATTATAAAGCGCGAGATAGTAATCATATAAACGTGATAAAATTAAAAATTGTAATTAAATACGCATGCTGCATGCGTGCCTGGTTCTTATGTGTATTTTTTTATTAACGTTACCACATGTAATATCATGTAATTACGTACAATTTCTAATAAGTATTTTGGTAAAAATTTAGTTTTTCTCGATTCGTGTACATGTTCTTTAGAAATTGGTGAAAGTCGGATTCACAATTACAGTAATTAAGTGAATTTTTGACGGGCAATGCGGGCAAGGTGTTTATTATTAAAATTGAAAATTGCTATTATTTTTCTTGGCGAATATGATCTGGCGTATGGTATGTAATTTTATTCTAGATTATGTATTGTATCAGATATATTTGTTTATTAATAACTTGTTTACAATGCACAAGCAGTATATTCGTATTATATTTGTAAATAAAATAGTGACAATTGTAATTTATACATTTTAAAATAATTCATTTCTACTATTAAAATAGTAAAATGGTTAATTGAATTTTAACATGCCTATGTATGTAATGAAATTTACAGGATCTTACGGAGAGAGAGTAGCAAAGTCAAACTGAAACTTTCTATGTAACTTTTTCACGCTTCAATTACGAACTTCATTTGTGGCTTTTTTCCCTGAAGGATTATCCTTTTCGTCATTAGTGAGAGAATCAACCACTGATTTTTTCCATTAAATTTTAAAATTAATGCCTTTTTTGCCTTTGTTCGCTATTGTTGTGCATTTGTGCAGCAAAATTTGTGATGAATATGAGTATGAATATTATATTATATAATTGTTGGAAAATAAAATTAATATTATAGCATTATGTTTTTAATAAAATTAATTTCAATTATTTTAAAATTGCTATCTGTTTAACTTTATCTAAATTAGTGTTTGTTAAATTATAGTCATTTGTAATGAATTATAATTAATTATAGTACAAACTGTCTAATTCATCACGCTATATAAAACGATTTTTTTTATTTCACATTTCCTGTATTAATAATATTTGCTAATTTTTAGATATTTCCGTATTAAAACATTTCTTAATTTATTAATTAAGAAATTATATCAACTTAGTTTTGCGTTGATGTGAACAAATTTTATGCATACATAACGTCACGCCTTTCCCATTACTAGACTAGCAGACCCTTTATTTTTGTATCATCATTTTAATTGCCAAAACATGGATAATAACTATTCAATGAAGCCATAGATCTGGATGTTATTCAATTTAAGTTACCACTATTACATAACTCTACAAATACTTTTGTAATGTCCACTGTGTATAACACAGAACAGTTGAGAACTCTAGTTAACAAACTGAAAATTAATTTCAACTTTGCACACTCCAATTAACAAATCCCTTATACTCTGCGACTTCCATTCAACGTACACTCATACCACAATCTAACTAAATATTCCTGTAATAAGAGCATTTATGTTCTGATAATTTGTTTGTCAATGGACGTTTTGATCACATTGTTAAATGGTATTTGGTAATTCTGTATTTCATTCGTCTATATTGAATAATGTTTGCTTCTTTTCTGTTCAGTAAATGAAGCTTCAGATTTCTCTGTTATTTTCCTTAAAGATTTGTCTTGTTGACGTTTGCGATCTGTATACATAGGTTCAAGTTTACTGAAACAGTATTTACTCGAATTTTGCATCAAAACTTCGTACGAGTGAATGTAGAATATAACGTACGACCATACTGACAAATGTATATTAATGTTGAAATGTTAAGTATTCCTCATGCACCCCAGTAACGTGCGCTCATGTCCGCCAGCAATTTACCATTCCTTGTGCTGGTTGGCAACCGGTGCTCATTCCATCAAGCAGTTTAATGCGTCCCCTATTAGCGTACACGATTTAATACACCTCAGGCAACGGGCGCCCATGGTGATGGCTCGTACAATTGCCCCATGTTCCTGTAGTAACGTACTTCAATGTAAACGCGCTTGATCCTGTAATGCCGTAATGGAAATCAGTGGCGCGGCCGGGGGATGTTGTTTATGATTACACTAATGTACGCTGGTAATATCCACAACGCATGTACAGACATGAACTGCAAGCCGAACAAAAGTGGTGCCACGTGGCGTGAAAATATTAGCCAATAGTGCTCTTACACATCGGCCCTGGGGACAGCTGGTGTTTCATATTTTATTTTTTATGTCTGAGTACGTGTAATGAAATTAACAGTTCATGTTTGGTATGATTAATAACATCAGGTCGATGTGACCTTAGGTATCATAAAACTGCATATACATTGTTAGCTCATCGACTTTGCATGTATGTAGAATAAATCGAACATTCTCTCTTTAAAACATCAGTCATCTGTTAATATTAGTATACTATAATTATTAGCAAACAATAAACCAATATTAAATTACTATTCGCTTCGATACGGTTTACTATAAAGCACAATAGCATCAATTCTGGTTAATTAAAATAACGGTTTTTTTAGTTCATGGTTCGCAGTCTTTGTCTAAAACTTGACAGCGTAAACACAAAAATGCTATAAAATTAACGATAGAATCAGACTGAACTGTGTATGTAATTGTACTTTCGATAACCACTATCACGAATATATAATATGATTTATGTAAGTAACACAATGGTTTATTGTATTCGCCAGACATTTGTAATCCAATTTTGTAGTCCAGTTATCTATTGAGTTCACACCGTTTATGGACAATGATGGTTTCAGTTTCAATGCTATTTGTCTATTGTCTCGCTCTATGTTTCTCTTATATATGTGTATACAGGTATGGAATGCGCACAGTGAAACACTGAATTCACTGGAGAAATTAGTTATGGAGGCCGCAAACATGTATGTACACGTCCCAGTTCCTAGTTCTCGTTATTCCCTGCACTGTACATTATGTTTAGTTGTAAATATCTTGCAAAATAGAGTGTGTGTGTGTGGGAGGATACTAACAACACTATATAAAGAGAAATTCTTGCTGCAATAGCGAACAATACAAGCAAAATAACAAAAATAAAATTTATCAAAAACACAAGGTTAAAAAACAATGTAATTTGAATAGAAAATTATCAGCTATTTTCTAATATTGGTTACATGTATTGCTTGTTGAGAAGTATACAGTTAACTTGAATAACAGTTTATTTTTTATATGGCTAACAATCTCGCATTATATCAGAACTATTTATATTTACATATTACTCCTGATGGGTTTGTTTAAAAATGCATTTATAAAATAAATGTTTACTACATGTCTAGGGAAAATATCGAAGGATTTATTATCTCAGTTTTGCGATAACAAATTTCTGAACAATTTTCCGATTTTCTTCTTTTCAGTATAATATTTATTCTAGACTGAATATGAAAGCAATATTTCAAAAAGAATTTCACATTTCAGAAACGGAAATGTTCAATACATGTCCGGGCGTAATACATTTAAAACTCCTGTAAAATCTTCTTACGCCCAGCTATTTAGATGTGTGTGTGTGTTATTATTCACATTTCGTAAGAGGCGCGTAAGATGGTCTAATTAGGGTAATTACATTTACTTGGAAATTGTCATATCCGCGTATAGCACTTTAGTTATCCAGGCCCGGCTTTAAGTAATTTGTAGGCAAACATTATCAATAGTGTTGTATAATGTGATTCTTTAGTTTATAAAGAATTAACAATGAGCGGTTAACTAAAATGTATTTACAAATAATATTTAATCTGAGTGCTGAATCAACAAACTACTTGTGTAGTAAATAGGAATATCGTGCATTTGAAATCAATGTGAGTACGATGCTGTTCTGGTGTTGAAGACAAGAAGAAGGAAACGACGAGGCAATCAGTTCATTTGGTCGGAATGCGAAGACTTCTAGGGGTGTCGTCATACAATAGCTTGAGTAATTACTGCAGAACGTACGAAATAAGCTCAACTTGTTCCATCTCATTTGCGTTTCGAGACCCGTTCGAAAGCTTCAGATTTCAAACAGCCTCTATTGATTTCCAAGGAACAGCCGATTTTTTTTTTAACGAAAAAAAAAATTCTGAATTTCTTTATAATAAATCAATTTGAAGAATATTCCTTTTATAAAATTTTTCTATAGAATTTAATTTGGTATTATACATGGAAATCATTTTATATTTCAAATATCTAAACTGAGAAAAAATAAAATTTTGCTTTCAAGTTATAATTAAGAGTAGTAGCATTTACAGATGAAATATAATCACTATGCCCCAAGCATAAAATTATCTGTACTACGCCTATGACTATGTATAATTTAGTGCACGTCACATCCGTGCATCTGACGTAATTATTGAGCATTTTATAAAACCAACGCATGGTAAAAACTGAAAATGAAACCAGTTCAATTACGCCTAGATATTCACAATTATTAATAATAGCAAACATATAATCCGTACGACCAGACTACCTTGATCGTGCATGATGTAAGTCATCGCTTCTATGTCTATAAGCCAGCTACAACATTTTACTTAATGATCTGTTAAAATGGCTTTAGTTAGTTGCAAACTAGTTGAACTTGTTCGCTGATCGCCTGTCATTCTGTGAGACGCGAGAATTTTATGAATTATAAAATGTAAACAAGATTCCCTGCTTCTTTTACTTTCGTTCTAACGAACATGGAATTATTCATTGGATTTTACTTGTTTTGTGTTATTTTTGAAATTGAAATTTTCAACGAATTAACAGTCTGCGAAGCTTGTTTAATGGATATAAAAATATGAAAGCATATGTTTCTGTGCATATGATATTTATCTTTTGTTTAAAATTATAATAATTGTGAGTGAATATTGCTAGACAGTTATTTCGGAAAAAATTATTAACTTGAAAATAATAAATTATTTAACATGAAACGATATTATATAAATTTATAGAAATACAATTAGAATAAATAAAGTTCTTTTTATGGAAGCTTCGTACAAATGATGTTTTTTTTCCATTAAGGATAATAATAGATATTTGTAATATACAAACAGCTTTTAGCAATGACAAAACACAAGTTGAAACAAAAACTAGACACAAAGAGAGATAAGTAAAACACGGACACCGTTGATAACAAAAGCATCAACACTGTGTAAAATATTAGAAGTCGTTGGATGACGTGAATTCCGTTTGTACCAGCACATGTTGTGTTGTCCTAATGAACACTGCTCTGCACGACGTGTATATGAAATGCACGTTATATTTTTTTCCGCTTCGTGTGAAATGTAGGTCGAACGGGAGAATGGGCATTGTTTTAACATTCGTTCAGCAGGTGCCCGTGTAAAATGTCTGGCACGTAAAAATAGTTTCATTTCCCTGGCCTTGTCGAACGCGCGAACATTGAATAATTTTAACTGAATTCTTTAGTTAAATATAACACACACACACTTGATCAAATATCTAGTAAGTGGAACAGTTTTATTTGTGCATTTGAATTATGCATAGTGTTCATATTGTGAAGTGAATTTTTAAATGACATTATCAAAAAATATAATATAAAGTGAACATTTCAATATGTATGTTTATAAGAAACTATTTAGATAAAGTAATTTCAGTGTGCTAAACTTTCTTTTTTCCCGCAATAGTTTTCTTAATTTGTCTTGGTAATAAAATTACACCTTGTGTTTACACTATAATGTAATTGTTAGACAATATTGGTAAACCTACTTTCTTCAAACGGCCGAAACGAATAAACCTTATTTTCTTATTTCTTGTGTCAATTGCGATGACCCAAAACCAACTACTAACATTTTCTAGACATTTTTCTTAAAAATAACTATCGTTTCGCAATAATAATAAACCGACAAATAGACTAAAAAGATTAGTTATCATTATTAGAAACTGATTAGAATTTTTTTCTCTGTGCTTATTTGTCTCTAATTGACAGCGTCTAAAAATTAAAGTTTTATAGTAAAGTAGGTAATTGGGACGCAGATATATCTTATATTATCATTAATTAAGATTTATGTGTATTGATCAGTTGCTTAATGAACTATAGATGTGTCAGTTCAAATATGGTCTTTTGTATTAACGGGTCAATTAAATATATATTATAACAATGTTGTTTTAATTGGTGAAAAAGTTTCTATTCATTTGTAAGACTAGATATGCTTTCGTAGCAATTAAATTAGAATTTAATTACTTCTGCATTTACTGGTATTAAGATATAAAATTAATTGTCTTGCAGGATATGAAATGCTTTTGACTCTTTTCAGGTTGAAGTTTTTGTTATCTTGCATTTATATGAGGAGTTTTATCGGTGGCATTGAACTTTTCCAATCGTACCTTATTAATTATGACTATTCATTCTGACCTTTATAATGGATTTACTGATTCTTGACTTTTTTAATATCAACCAGTTATTAATATTACTATGCAAGACTATTTTTATTTACACGTCCGACACTAACTGTACTGATAGTAACTTGAAAATAGTATTTTCTTATTTATTATGCAAGTAGTAGCGTTATATAAATAGAATATCTAAATGAAATTCCATCAAAAAATATCTTACATCGATTTCCATCCATACTCCAAGTTTATTCGAATAGCAAATGAAACTGGAAGTCTAAGCCTTCGTATATTTCATATTGAAATTGGAAACGTCAACCTGTACATTGCAAATGAATGAAGAAGTTTCTTTTCCATGTTTCTCGAAGATAAATTCATTTCGTCAAGCATTTTAATTTCCTCCGTTTACCTGTCGTACAACAAATCATATAAAAAGACACATTCTGTCAAGACGAGATATAACGATGAATTCCAGTAAATAATTATGCACGCATGCAACGAAATATACACGAAGAAATTGTCGGTTGCCGGCTGGACGGCGTCGAAGGTAAATTAATTATTCACGTGGCTGTACAAATGACGAGGTGGCGTTTTGTATGAATCACCCGGTAACTGGCAAGTTTAACCGTACATATATGATGAACACGGTAAGTCTTGGTTACTTGGACGTGTAATGTACATTGCTAAAGGGCTATGTATGCTAGTCATCGACCCGCAGTTGCTTTCAACAAACGTTTGCATTTCAGATAGGGGAATTCTCGGTACACAAACACTATTGATAACGTATCACTTCCACAGATCAAACACGAGCCCAATGTAGTATTTGTTCACATTAATGGCGCGGATTACAGACTCGACGACCAATACTATCTCTGATTTACATTCTCCTTGATCAACAACAGAATTTCTCCAGTCTTTAATTAGAATTCAAGAACGAAGTATTTAAGTAAAGAACAAAAATGTATGATTCATAAGATGATTATTTCAAGTTCAACGAATATTTGATATTCATCAAATTCTACACGAAAAACCGGGCAGTTCCCAGACTATAAATTGAAATTATGAGAAACGATACACGATAGATATTGATTACACAATTTTCTTTGTTCCCTTTTTACCCAGAACGAAATATTTCTTCTATGGATATTAGAATAATTCTACTAACTACTTATCAATCTCCTGACTCATAATTCTTGAAAACATTCAAAAACAATGAAATTAAACATAAGAATGAACACGATATTGTACATATTTCATTTCTATTTATATAACACAATGAAATGATATCATCATCATCATGAAATACATCCATTTGTGAAATTGAGAAGAGTGCACGATGTTAAAACATTTGAAATGTTAATTTCGCAAGTTAGTGTGCATGAGGTGTAAATTAACATGTGTCATAATTTGTTGTTGAGTTATAATTGTACATGTATTTGAATGTTGTACCATGAAGGTCAATATTTCCTGATATTTGGAAATAGCTTTTTTGTTTTGTCATTTTGTTATACTCTTTCCGGTTGATGTAAAACCGGAAATGTTAACCTTGGTTTTTAAATCAGTTTAATTTATATTTTCTATATGCACCAGTGAGTAAATCCAAATTCTACATTTTAGAAAAGTATATTTGATCAAGATATTTGCGATTTAAGTTGAGGTTGTTGAGAAAATTCCACTTTTTGTTTAAATCTTTTAGTAACTCGGCAACGGTTTCAGCTAGCTCAATTTTAACTTCATTTTTTAAAATAAAATGCTCAATTTCAACCGTCTAGATCTAGCAAAAACAATTTATTTTTACGCTAATAAAAATTGGAAAAATGGCATTTTTGTAAAATTGTCTCAACTCTATAGGCCTCTCACGGACAAACGGTAAGAGATATATAAATTTTGAAAAAAAGCATTGAATTCAGCAAACGTCTTCAATATTTCTTACGTGATACTCTTATTTAATCTAAAGAACATATATACCGAGAGACCTGACTATATGATTGCAAATGTTTGACAATGCGGAAGTAGTGGTAGACACTTGTTTCCGTTGATATTCTGATATTAGAATTGATATCGGGCGGTGGCTGTGAGTAACAGTGTTTTATCAGTTCGAGTAACAGGCTAGCAGACTTGGACAGCGGTATATCGACACATATGTGCCTCTCTGTTGTATATATGTGTGTGTGTGCGTATGTGGAGCAGGATATAGTGGACAAGGGCTCATATGTTGCGGTGGCTCCGCCACCCTACGCCCTCCAGTATAGGCGTCCGACGCGCCGGCGTCCAGACGATGTAGGGTTAACGACTGCACATCGATCCGCCATAGACTATTTAACTCTTTGTACACCCCAACATTATATTTTGCATAAGTTAATTCTGTCAAAACAACGCAGAATAATGTCCATCCAAGTACACTGACTGTTAAAATATTTTACAGCAAATATTTTACTGATACCATATGAATGTGAGATAAAATTATTTATTTTACCATGTAGATATGTGAAACTGTAAATTTTTTTATCCATTCATGACATTTGTTCAAATATTGATATCAGTATTTCCATTATATGACGTCACGATTGGAAAACTTATTATGTTCCGTTTGTGTGAAATAAAATGTACAAAATTCGAGATAATATTTATGCTTGCCACTTACTAATCTAGAATAACTTTATATAATTTGTTTCACAGATGAAATGCTGTATTTTAGAGTGTATAATATTGTATAACATATGTATGTATGTTCATATTTTATATCAGGATGTAACGTGATGCGCCACTTTTACTAAACGAGTTAATTTATTTGTCATTGGTGAAATTGGATATCGCCAGATCAGATGATCAGACCGACCTTCACATAATTAATTTATTTCTTCAATCAAACTTCGACATTTAAAACGATATTACACATAGCAGGGTGCACAGTGGAACGATTAGTAATTTACCTAAATTACTCAATCTCTTTTCAAATCGTTTTCCATTGAAGTTAGATTAATCTGCTTTGACGGGAGTAAATTAATTAATTCTCTGTTCCAATTTGCTGGATAATAGTATTCCATCCAGATAAGGACGAGAGTTCTTTCTAATCTTACAGAATACAATGTGAGTTTTTTTCATAATGTCTGTTGAGCAAATGACACGGAACTAAAACAGTGTATGTTACTACATTGCACTATTTCAATGCTGTGAGCAGCAGGACTCTATTATGCGAGACAAAAACATACACTGCATGTAAAATATGAAGTCAGAAACGTTAACACAGTTTCACGGACGCTAAACTCTAGTTGAGGGAATTGTTTTTACTATTCTCAATAGTGTTTGCCTGGTTAATTAAATGCTTAATGGAATATATCAGATAAAACTTAATTAAACTAAAAAATATGCACGCTATTTTAACGAAGCCGTTAACAGAATCAAGGTCGTTTATTTTAATAACAATAATTAGTTTCCAAATAGAACAAGAGTTACATTTAGTGAATGTTTCAAATTAAATGTAAAAAATGTATTTTATAGAAAAATATTGTACAACTTTGTATATGTATTTTTTGATTTTCTAATAATAACAGCATTCTAATATGCAAACTACTCAATTCTAATGTGAATTCATCTCACGTTGACGGGTTACATACATGAGAGCGTTGACACAAAATTACACCAATTATGTATAATTTAGGTGTAATCGCAGGCGCCGTACTATTTTTCTGTGAACATTTTTTTACTTTCATTAAAATGATATTACTATAAAAATATCATTCAAATTAGATTGCAAGCTATAAATTCTAAAACTGATATTATCATTTTATCATTATTAATGGTTATTGTACGCGGAATATTTTTTATTATTCTTTTAGCAGAATTCAGAAATGTTTTGCAACATAGAGAATACAATTTGTAAAGGAATATATGTATATACATTTATTCATGGTTTTTACAAGTTTCTCAGATTAATTTTTATATGCATGAGAGACGATTATAAATTACAAGATGCTGAGAAAATTGTTGTATGATATATTTTATGGATTTAAGCAGAAATATGGGTTCCCATGCAAGCGGCGGGCGAAACATTGAAATGCGAAGTACAAGGACTATTACACTTAATTAACAAACGTAATTACCATTAATGACAAACTATACGCACCGTCTAGTCGCACGCTAGTCGTGACCTGTTCACACCTCACTCTTTGTTACTTGTATAATCAAATTCACCCCTCAATATATGTGGTATATTGAACTCTTGGTAATCATATATCTGTTTACTATGTAAAGTAATACATATATAAGTTTAGCTTGTTGCAGCTCATTTATAGATATATCTGTAATGTCAACATGTATATTTCTTAACAGTACAACAAATCTCATGTTTCGAAATATAGTTCCTTTCTTATCCAACCATATTTTCCATTGTGTTTCATATTCTCACATTAATTATACTGAATAATGAAGGAAATTTGATTAAATCGTCTGAAAGAAACTGTAATTATGTTTGACTGTTATATTTCTACTGAATATATTTTTAATTTTAAACAACTGTTTCAAATAAATTTTTCCTATAAAATGCACTGGGAAAAAAATATTTGCAAATTAACCCGTAAAATGCTATGTTCTGATTTTTCTTCGGACACGCTGTATATAAGTATTTACATGTTTGTTTATTTCCAGTTGTGAGGGTGGTGAAGGACTGAAGCAGGATATTATCATGTCAGCAAGTGGGGCGCAGCCTGGATCGCTAGTCCCGCCGCGGTCCAACAGTACGTACGGGGTCGGCGGAGGCTTCGCCCCCGGTATGCCCGGTTCAGACGGGGGTCCGCACGTGAACAAATGTGCTTACGTGGACACCAATTACGACTTAATTATCGCCATCATCTGTTCCCTGTACATCGCATTCGGTATACTGTACAGCTTTTTTGGTAAGCGCAATTAATTAAAAACTAAAATAGAAACTAGAACATATATCTGGCACGCCCTTCTCTGGGTTATTATAAATCATGTGACTTTTTCTGTAGTTTTTTTGAAAAGTTCATTAAAATATACGATAGTATTTTTAATTAATTTTCTAAAAACGAAAATAATATTTTTCTTTATCAATATATTATCTCAGTTTATACTTGGACATACGTAAAATCTAATATGTAATTAATTCTAATTACTTATATATTGTATATATTAATTAAAAGCTTAAAATTCTTATACAACAATTACGTGATCGTCAAAATATGTTGAGTAAATTAATTGATACAAGGTCGAGTTATTTTAAACAAACATATTTTATGTAAACGTTTATTTTGATTTAATTATTGTTTTTGTATTTATAATTAAACATATAGCAAATTTTATTTTATGTCAGTTATAAAGTTAAACAATAAACATACATCTTGCTTTAGAAATAATAATTATTATTAGCCTTCCGTTAAACATTACAGCGAAATATATGTACATTACAGGGTTATTGAATGATTCGTAGTTTCTGCAGATATATGCCAGTAATCCTCTATGCAATCTATGTTAATACTAAAGTTCATATGACCGTTTCATATCCCACAGAACACTTTAATTCTCTGTTAGTGGTCAATATTGGTCCCGTAAGTCCCGTATAATAGTGAAAGGTCGTCAATCGACTTCTCATCAATCAAAGCGTATTTAATTAGCATGATGGCAAAGCTGTAAGCCCAAGATTAGTTGGTTTTCTGCGTATTAATACCTATCGAACAATATTAATGGCTTTACTCGAAACCGTACGTCTATCAATTGAATTATCGAGTTTAAATCAATCATATATTTGCTTACATAACATACATATTTGAAAATGAAATCCTTTTTTGAAAACATGTATGTATATATAATAAATATACTTTATCTATTCGGGTATATATATACTTCTCAAATAATATATACAAACAAATCTGATGTAATAATCAAAGTAAATTAGGTACTTATCATAGAAAAATATTAAATAAACGTGCTCTTATTTGAACGAAATTATCACAACAATAGTCGTTTTCCGTTGAGTGTCAGTGAACTCTATAAGTAACACACACACATGGCATATCCAGTGTTTAATATACACGTATGTATATAATGTATACATCAATCCAGGCATATGCATATAGTATCGTGACTGTTTTTAAAACACTACCAACAAAATATATAATAGTATACTCTGCATAAGTTTCTAGCTAAAACACATAGTAAAGACATACATGTGTACATAGAAATTATAAAATTTATTGTATAGTTTAAAACTGTGTACTTAGTGCACTATTTGAATACTTGAATACTTTATTTATATTCGACACGACATGTGAATATAGTATGTGTATTTCTATACGAAGATGATTGTAAATATTATAAACTTGTCATTCTAGAATTACCACTGATATCTGTTGGTTTCATATGTTTTTAACCAAACTTGACTTGAACAATGAACTTATATAATCTAAATAACTGAACTAGCGAGCAACGAATTAAACTATTAAATTTGTTTAATAGCTCTGCCTGTTGCAATCACTTGTCTGCAATGTGGGATGCGTTTCTTTTATTATGGCTGTACTTGAAACAATTTATGCAACAGATTTTGCATTCTTCAATTAGGCAAATCTTCTCTCAAGAGTCTTTGGCTGCAATATATAAACTTGCCACTGCTTTGTGCGTAAAACAAACTCTTGTACGAACTTGTTTACGTATGCTATTTAAAAAAAAACTAATTTGTTTATGTAAAATATTTCGCAAACCTTGAAGTCGGACGAGTTGTATATTCTGGGACGTTTTTATTGAGTAACTATAAAATGTTCAATTTACGAACGTGCTGATTTAAAAGTAAAAAATAATACTGAACTTTTACTTTGTTTATACAAATTGCTCACTTACACGGGAATGTAAATTAACAGGCCTTAACACAGTGTACCGTTTAGTGCATTTGATTCCCGTTTTATTTTTATGACTATTGTACCGGAACTAAAATCTATTTATCCTAGCGGATATATATATGTATGTGTGAATTAAAATTCAACATAAGTGATACAAGTACGTGAGACATGGCTGCCTATAGTTGAAAACATTTTATGATCGATTTGTCCTCAGCACACGCGACCTGGAATTTCAATTACGCTCGACTTTTACGGAACCGACATCGTGCTATAACGCACAGTTTATGAAATTCTAAACAAACATGCCCGCTTTTTAAATTGCGAATAATATAAATTCTTCGAAAATCAAACTAGTGAACATGGAACATGGACTATTATGCGTATCTTGACGAATTATTTACTAATAGAATAACAGAAAATCTAAATTAATAAATTTAATATTTTTTTGTTCAACTGATTTATGTATTATGAGTTAATTTATTACATATTATAAATTATCGTTATTATTCGTACATCATGTATACAATTTAATGATTAATATGTTATTTAGTTTGTACGAATTAATATAGCTAATGAAGCTAATTATTTATTGTAAATCGGTAATCATGTTAAATGTAGGTGAAATAATTTTTAATCAGCAATTTTATTTTAAATTTGTTTTAAAATAAAGTGTATTGATGTTGGGCTAAGCTTTTCAAATCAGTACTGAGTAATTGTTTGAATTCATACAAAAAGAAACAATGAATTGTTTAACTTAAAATTATTATACAGATAAATAAAAAATCTTAGATTTTTACTTTATTTTTCTAACACATTTTCCATTTCGCATAACATTTTCTTCGTTTTTATGATTCTCAGTTTAAAAATCTGAGTAAAGGGCTTTAATACCATAAGGCTCTCAAAGTACACGCTCTTATACTGCCTGTAAAATACAAAGCTCTCTATAATGACGTACTTCACTCAAAAACAAGCATCAACAATATTTTTTACTCTTGAAAACCGAAGTGTTCTCATTAGGAAAAAAACCCGTAGCCTTTTAGCGTACAATGCTGGTAGCGGGATGGGGTGTAATCAAATAGAGGGGTCGCAGCTGATAGAATATCAGAGAAATTAGAAGAAAGTAAGGTTAGGGTGTGGTTCCTCTGTACCGCAGCATCTCATGCGGTAGTCGTCACGCGGTGCTGGGGGAAGTTGGAAGGGAGTACAAATCGATCAAGGGTGTCCCCCCCACCACCGCCGACTTGGTTACAGAATTTTGCGTGGGAGGAGAACGTGTAACACATACATAGAACAAAGTGCGTGCGAACTGTTGATATGCGTGTACTGGAATTATTAAATGTTTATATGTAAGATTTGTGAGGAAATTAACACTTTTATGGATAAGAGTATGTATCATATGCCTTGTTTTATTCTTATACATTGCTATAAAAGGAAATGTTGTTCTTATATAATATAAAAATATCATAAAGGCGTGTTCTCACTGTCATAATAATTATACATTAAACATTAGTACAAAGTTAAAATTTACTGCGAGTCAAATATTGTTTGTAAAATATTTAGATGTAAATATGTAAAGGAATAACATACATACATATGAAGTAGGATTATTCACTGTTTAAAAACAGTGTGAAAAAGTTCATTTTACCCATTTATTTTTAGTGTTTTATGGAAAGTACCAAGATAGCTACTCTAATGTGTTCCGCGTGTAGTTGGCACGCCTACATCACGGGAGATATTTTTCATACTTTTTTATGATTCTACATGTTTTTTATGCTACAGTATATATTTACATACATACATAATTTCACGCTGAAACTTATACAAATTAGACTAGAATGGTCATTATTCACTGACAACAAAATATAAAATTTAAATATACGTACTCTGAGTATATTTCTGTAACTAACTAGGCAACCGGCAATACTGAACTGTCGAATGTGTTGCAATATGTATAAATTCAGTTCAATCTGAACTTATCTGAATATGTCAAAATTATTCTACGATTCGTAATTTACAATAATTGTAATTTATTTAAATAAACATTTCTCGTACGTTATTTATATACTGGATGGTATAAATTATGTTATTAAACATGACAGCATGTAGTAATAGGAGATATCGGAGGGAAATATTATCTGTGTGACCCTGATCGAGGACACGAGTCTGCCTCAGGGATCACGGATATCCAGGGGTGTCGTATTTCTATCATCTGTTCTCGATAAATGGTTTCTAAAAGAAAATATATGTATATACGTATGTATACATAGCACTGTTATTGATATTTTTCGTAAAGGCAAACAATACTTACATGTAATAGTAGAAGTACTATATTCTTTGTTTAAAATTTGTCCTTTTTTATAGATAAAACTACTCCTAATATCGTATCACAATAATAAGTACAGGATTCATCTTGTCTAGACAATTTTTTTACAGATTTAGAAATGAATAAGGTCTTTTCAAACAAAATTACGTTGCCATTCTCATAGCCGAGTTATTACGAAAATGACAAATGGTAAACAGAAGAAATAATCCAAGATTACACATTATATTTTTAGCATTAATTTCGGTTCGTCTGGAAATTCATTTGTGTCATGTATTGTAATGAAAAAATAAAATTTTTTTTTTCATCCGTGACGGGTTCATTAGATTAATAAAATTGTCTCGTTTTATATTTGTACAAGTTCGTTCGAATTCGGAGGTTCGTAAAAATTACTTTCACAAATACAGAGGGACCCCAGTTTCGTCCCCTAGCAGGTATTGAATGCCTTTGGATCGGTTTCAATTTGTTCCAGTTACAGCTAGAACCTCTTACAGGATTTGATTCTTTTTTCTTTATCCGTTACAATAAAACCTGAATTGTTACGTACCTTTGCCCTATACCTTGGCATTGATCATTTTATCCTTGCCAAAATTTACTACAAACTATACGAACAACGATATATATTATGGACATTTTATACAACAATACAAAATTATAAAACACTTAACGTTTGTTCTATAAAATGAATATGAATTCATTTAGAAAATTACATTATTCTGATATTTCAAATATAAATTATTTGGGTGTTAACTGATTTAAGTATAGAATATTAATTTTGAAAATATCAGTTACTATATCTTTATTTATTATAAGGGTGTTGTTAAATATTTAGCACGCTCGTTCACCGACATGTATCGCACACACACATGATATTTTATTTACATGTGTGCCAGTAGCCCATTAGCAAAGGCAACGTGCGTCAGATACTTCTATTTGGTACCTGGTTCTCGACCTAAAAAGCTCGTTTTTTTTCACGTGAGACATAAGATATATTGGGCTACTAAAAAACTTCCTGTGAGAAGTTTATTTATTACGGCACAAGCGAAAGCACTGGTGTACGAAAAAAAAAAAAGAAAGAATGATCATCATATTTCACCAAAACAAAAGCAAAACAGAAATCGTACGAAGCAAATAATATCTACTTCCTGAAGACCTAATTATATTAATGAAACATAATTTCAGTTTTGTCAATGGTTAGCGACAAATTCAATGGGACACATAATGACAATATTCAATCAGAAAATCAAAACGGACGAACCGAAAGTGCACGCTGTGTTTGAAGTAAAACAAGAGATTAACATTTCGCATCTGATTACAGGATACAGATGTTTCAAGACTGTGATGTTCCTGACTGGATTCATATTCGGCTCCGTCATCGTCTATTTGATCTGTCTGCAAGAGAATCTGATGCCGCAGTACGGAAACGCAGGTAACTTGATTATTATTACGAATGTAGCAACGTTCTCGACAGTTCTCAAGGGAATCGAATATACGTACTTCCTGCCGCATCGATTTCGACAAATTTATTCCGGAAAATGTTCATCCAAACAAAAGAAATTCATGCGAGATCTAGTCTCGACCTGATTTGTAAACGTTTAGAATCGGTTTTCCATTTATCATTTTCTTTTTTCAATTGGTTCAATTGAGTTGTTCTCCTGAGAATTTCATGATGTCAGATTTTTATTTTCAATAGAATTGAAGTGTAAAAAAATATATTTCTAGAAATCAATAAACATTTATAAACCATTAAATGATTCAACGTTTATTACTTTATTTTGTGTAATGTTAATTTTTCTTTCTACATATGTAACATTGTTTAAAATCTAGTTCTAATATATTTTTAGTATGTAACTCTATAGTTATTATTTAATTTCTTAAACTAATGCTAATACGTATATGTATTAATGTATAATTATTATGTTTTAGGAGTGGCGCTATCCGCAGGATTATTATTTGGACTGATCACCATGTTAGTACAATATGTCGGTCTGTTTATGACGGGACTGCACACGGGACTCCTGTTGGGCTTAGCGTCTCTAACTGGTGCAGATCATATAATCACCACTGCTACATCGTCAGGATCTGTATGGCTTTGCGTAGGAGTTTTACTAGCATCTGGTTTAACTTTTGCAGTTCTTAACTTGTACTGGAGAAAAGGCAAGTTAGAACATATAGATACATACTTGACTAGCTAGTTACTCAACTGTCAATTATAACTAACGTCAATCCCTAAACGAAATTGTACACGTTTATACAGCTATTGTTATACGAATGTAATAAATATCAACACAATAGAAGAATATATTTTCTAAAATATTGTAAAATAAATATACCAGAGAGATATCGGAACAATAATAATACAGCTGACAGTTTAGCATTTAGTTAAACACACTGCACTCATATTGTAAATGTTAGCTTGCATTTATTATGACTTCTTCAATAATACTACTTGCACTAAACTAAAGAAAATTATTTTACATTTGGTGCATGCGCTAAAATCACAGTGTAGCGTGATATACATTTTGAACATTGTACCAATAGTCTGTTCTGTAAGAACTTTGTTGTTAATAAGAAAGTGTTATTGATAACTGTCATGTATATTGTAGGTCTGACAATTTTGGGTACTAGTATTTATGGAGGAGCCATTATGTCCGTTGCGATTGACTATTTTGTGGAGCGCGTGGCCATGGTTCGATGGGTGTGGGATCGGGTGACTTTGAAACCAGTTGTCCCACCACCGTGCTGGTTTTCGTGGATTGTATTGGCAGTTTGGCCTACTGTTGTCCTAGCCGGCTTGATCACGCAGTGTGCTGTCACTGGACGTGGAATATATCACAGTGACAGTACGTAATACAATAATTAAGTATTATGTAACTGGTCAGGTATAACATGTTATTTGTAATTTAGCCATTGGTGGTCGTAAAAAGCCCAGAGCACCTGGAGTACAAAGAGCTAGGACCAGAGCTGAACGTGCCGAAATGCGACAGAAGAAATACAGATATCTGTACCAAGTGAGGACTGCACATGGAGATGTGATAAGTCAGGTATGATGCACGTTACTTCATTCACTGCTTTGGTGGAGATGAAAACATGTCTCTAAAATGTACAGAATTATGTGCAAGCGCTACAGAAGAAGGAACCGGACAGCGGTCCTGGAGAATGTAGTACTCTGCAGTCCGATGCGACACATCTAACAATACTGCCGGATACCCAGCTAGCTGCACTGACAGAGAGTGAAGACGACAGTCAGACGGAGATACCGACACAACGATGAGTGGTACCGATAAAGTATTAGACGGTGACTCTATTTTAGTAATGTGCCACAGTCCATGATATCAGATATCAATTACCTATCCTATCATCATCATTATCATCATCATCATCATTAAATAGATTTATACATATACGACCACTAATTCATTGTTACACAGCTTATTTTTTTAGTGCCGCATATTAATCAGACATGTAAGCGAGTTGTACATTTTGTAAAAGTCAGTGTACTGATTGATTGATTGATATATACTCGTATATTGAAAAGGAATCTTATGAAACCAAGTCCATTTGTTCAATGTGTTGTATAAAGTAAGTTGTCAAGTATCCCAGAATTGCTGTAGAATTATATAAAACTAGACAATATAATTCTCTATTGGACAATGTACCCATGACACCAATAGCGATAATTTTCAACAATCCCTGCCAACCAACATAATTACACACTGATTGATTGATTGATTGACACATGTGTAACTAACATTCCATTTATATTAGTGTTGTTCTGTGTGATTTGTCGAGACCCTGATCGTGAAAATCAAAATAGTTTTTATGCTTGTGACATTTTCAAATTATAACAATCATTATTTACGCTCTCCGTAATAATAAGCTTACACTTGCTGTTTGACAGTTTGAATCGTGGATCTCGAATGAATGAGAGACTGTATCAGTAATTCATATTTAGTTCTTTTTGTCAAAAGATTGCCTGTGATAAAGACATTTTTATGTTTTGCAAATTAATTTTCTTGATTGATGTTGATAGACCTTGTTAAGTTTATATTTCAGAGATCTGACACGATTTACGTACATACGATGAGTTATGTTTTTATATTTGTAATGTTGTGGAATAATGTGTATGACGTCACGGTAGATAGACAGTTAGACAGATAGATAGATAGTGTGTAGTGATGTAGTGGATGTAATGTAATAGGCAGTAGTAGATATTTAGATGGTAGAGTAAGGTTAGAATATCTATCGTGAAACATTTGTAAATATTTAAGATTAGTAGAAGAACGATGCAATGGTTTGTGTAGATCAAGAAGTGCCTTTGGCTTATACACTTTGCGATATATCACTGGCTCTTTGTTTTCCTATGGTAAAATGTAACATTTGCTTTCAATTTATGTTTGAAATGATCTAGATATGTTGTTTTGTGCCAAGTGATATGTCACATTACAGAATTTAAACATTTAAACACGAATGTGTGATATTTTGGTGAAATGGGTCAAAACTATATCAATATTGTATATAAAATAGTCCCTATATTTAGCCATATATAATAATATATACTGTAAAATAACTAGTATATCCTACAAATTTTTGTAATAGCATTATAGCATTTTATGTAAATATAGATTAATGCCAAAGAATTTTTTATTCGTGACTCGACCAATATTTACTCATTGTGAATAAAATTCAAACAGTACACTCGAATTCTTGAATGTTGTGCACCATATGACAAAATGCTCAGTAACATTCGATCATTGTTGAACCACTGAACATAAGGGGTTTTGTCGCTTTTGTAACATTGAGTGAAAGAATATTTCACTTGGCATATTGGCGTCGGAGAGTGAATTCATTTTGTATCGTGTATGTTATTATTCCATGTACGTAAATGCAACTATGCAATTTAACAAGTTAAGCGTCTGTAATCATATTTGATTGAAGAAACGAATGTGCTATATATCTAATACTAATACAGAACGGATACAATGCTAATGATATTTTTAGTTGTTTCACGGATCGTAATAAACTTTATGCAAGTTCATATAAATGGATTGTTTACATGTATAACTATGAAAACGAAACGAAAATTTATAAATCTATGTGGGTGCAGGTCACACAAAATTATACTGTGTAAAATTTGAAATTTATTTATTGAACAAAATAAATCTAGTAATTTATAATAACCGTGTATGTATATTTATTCAAATGTCCCGTATTCCAATCTGTGTAGCGTAGAGCATATCATTATGTTTATTCCCTAATTGTATTCTGAATCCAATTCGTATTGCATGTAACCTAAAAGAACATTAGATTATTATTTATGTATAAGTAGTTATTACTGAAAATGGTGAACTAGCAGTTATACATTTGTATAAACACCGGGCTTTTCTGGTCTGGCACAACCAATTCCCCAGCTGACAATTCCGCAAACGTATATCTTTTCATTGTTCTCATTATAACACATTAAAGGACCACCGGAATCACCCTGTTAGGAAATATTATCATCATTATGTTACTTATTATTAGTGACATTTCAAAACTACAGTGTACCTGACAAGAATCTCTTTTTCCATCTGGTTTGGTACATATTATGCAATTGTTTAAAAGGAAATCATACCCCTCATTATTATATATATTAAAACATTCTTGCTTAGATATTAGAGGTATAGCAACTTTTTTCAATATGTTCGATGGTAAACCATCTTCTGATAATCTACCCCAGCCAGCTACTAGTGCCGTAACTTACATAAAACAGTCATTTTATTCCAACATATATTCACCTATTTCATTTATACATACCATTAAATTTTTCGTCACCTTCTGGCACACATATTGGTGCCACATAGTCTGGATTCAGTTTAAAAGGTTTAGTTAATCTTAATAGCGCAATATCATTATTGAAAGTGTGAGAGTCATAGTTATTGAGGATAATTTTTGAAACGGTAGTGTTTTGTTCATTAGCTTAAATTGATAACGTTTTACTAGTATGAAAGAACATTAGAGTGTTTTCGATACCTTCTGTTACATTTAGTTGGTATTCTCCTGCGACAATTAATAATAATTGTTGAGGTATATCATCCACACAATGTGCTGCAGTTAAAACCCATTTTGAATTTATAATTGCTCCACCACAATTATGCATATATGATTCTCTAATTTTTAATTGTATAGAGACTAGCCAGGGAAATTCTCCTAGAATTTTGTATATAATACAGAATAACGTAAATTATTATTTAATAAACTTGAATTTACCTTTATCCGCATCTTCGCCACCAACAATACGATTAAAGGTTGCTCCTTTATTTACTCCACAAGGAATTTCATACGATATAGATTTCGTAGAAACTTTCTTATCTGAAATATAATATTTCGTTAAAATAGATTTAACTGTTATTGCAGTGTATTTAATTATACTGGCTTTCATGGACGCTCTTCCCCCAATACCGAATAATCTGTCTTCTGCATTCTGGACTGCCCTTGTACCTTAACATTCATTCATTCATTTATTCTAGTACATCAATACACACAACTATTGCATTTTGCAGAATATTACATACCCAGCAGTGCATACAGTTGACAAAGGAATGTAAACAGCACAACTTTTGAAATATTCATATTAGTTGGTGTTACTGCACTGTTTACCGAGCATTACATTGCTTTTAAAACGAAAGAAAATTATGGTATAATTAAGATTATGTTGAATTGGATATATAATTACTCAAAATTTTTTTTAGTTCAAAGTGGTCTGGTAATGTTTTTGTTGTTCAAATATCATATTTTTTTAATCACTGTATATAATTGACGGATTCTATTCTATAAAAATTGTTATAATTTATTTCATTATTGATATTATACGTTCCAAAAAACATTTGCTTGCTTTCGAATTGTATAAAATATTTACATAACATATAGAGAAAGAAAAATACGCAAATTATGGCTTTATAAAACTTTTTTATTAATACTTACAATTTATTTAAATCGTATATTCGGCACAATACAAACTCATAATTCATAGTACAGACATTCTGTACAAAAAAAATGTCGTAATTCTTGCATTGTTAAAGTTAATTTTTTTTATCAAAACATAGGCCCAAAAAAATGTCTAATTATACATAATGAAGATTGCCAGGCATTTTGTTGATACAAAATAGATAATTACAGTTATTTTCAAATTATTTTTGCACAATTATGAAGAAGAAAACAGCAAAATTACCTGTATGTATATGTAGTAGAAATATTCGGATATGAGAAATTTATTTCATTGGAAGACGTGCATTGAATTGAATTTTCACTAAATTAATGAAAGTAAACATTACATATGTTGTAACGTTGCTTTAATTAATTAAACAACATAATAAGAGACGTAATACAAAAACATTTATTATGGAATGCAAGAAATATTTCTAAACTTATAAACACATATTATGACTGACAATATAAAATACATAATAATATAGTTATCAAACAATAAGCAAATATGTACAATTATTTAGAACTGTATAAATAAATTTCATGTAAAGCTGCATTTAGTCTCGCTACTGTTACGGAAACTATATTCTTATAAAAGTCTACTAAAACTTGATTGAGATTCTTAACTTAATAATACTTCATGCAAATAATTGTATATATCAATATAATATATGAATAGAGTGATATTACACTTACAAATTAACTTATATATGAAAGTATAAAAAAACTGTTCTTACGTATATATTCAGATCAAATGGTATTTAGAACATACCTACTCACAACAGTATTTACAAGTGACCTCTGTGATAAGGATCATAGTTGGCTAGGTATTTGTCAGCCAGTAGTCTTGAATTTTCAATGGCTGCCAATTGTCGCGAGTTCTCGATAGCCAGATGTCTGGCATTTTCCGCTGTCAATAGTCTATTGTTATCTTGCGTTAGCAGTCTCGTGTTGTCATTAGAAATCAGTCTATTGTCTTGTGTTAGCAGTCTTGTATTGTCGTTCACTAATAAACGTGCACTTTCGTTAACAAGGAGCCGGGGTCCTTCGTTAGTCAACAGCCGTGTATTATCATTCTGCAGAATTCTATTATCCGTCCCAAGAAGTCGAGAATTATCGTTTTGCATTAAGCGATTCGCATCGTTTGCCAACATCCGATTATTATCGTTCTGCATCATTCTGCCCGGATCATTTTGCATTAATCTGTTGTCTGTTGACATCAACCGATTATTTCCATCATTTGTGGTGTGGAATTTGGGTATACGTGGAACTGATTCTTGCGTATGGTATTTTGGAGATGGTGCATGCACCTGTACAAAAATATATCGTTAAATAAATAAAATAATATTTCAATACATAACATTCTACATTTCGTATATGTATACTTACTTTCATATGTGTGTTTAGCGTACTAGATTGTGAAAATGCTTTGCCGCATGTGACACAAACATACGGTCTCTCCCCCGAATGGACTCTCATGTGTCGTAAAAGTATTGTATTCACAGTAAAACCTCGACCACATACGTTACATACGTATGGTCTTTCACCTGTATGATTTCTCATGTGATATTTTAATTTCATTACAGTTGTAAATCTGCAAATAACCACAGAATAATTATTAATATAAACATACATGCATACTGGATGTAATTAATTACCTTTTCTGACAAACATTACATTCAATAGGTTTCTCAGTTCCATGCAAACGTTTGTGACTTGTTAAATCTCCCGATTGCCTAAATGCTTTCCCACAAAAATCACATACGAACGGTCGCTCGTTTGTGTGGGTCCGCATATGAATTTTTAAACTTGCTTTGGACACATATCCATTTTTGCAGACTTCACAAACAAAAGGTCGCTCTCCTGATAATTAAAAAATTAAAATTAAAAAGCTTTCTTATTTGGTATTTTTTGCGTTCAGGATATTAGAGTGCAGCAAGCTGCATTTCATAAAAACATAGTTGGATACTAACATAGTAGGCCATGACCATCTGTCACTTTAGTAAATCTGTATAAACTAGAGTACGTACTTTCGTAATACGGCTTTTCATTAATTAGTAAGATTAAATGAAGAAGATTTGTTTCTAAACATGTTTTTACAAGTAATAATAATCTAGATTACATAATTGCGAAACTGAATTCGAGTTTTGTACGTTGTACAATACAGTGTTATATAGTCAGCTAATAGTAAAGGTTATGACTTAGAAATATCCATCATATAAATTACATTATATGTAAAATTACAATCAATTACAATGGTGTCTTGTTTTACAAATGTGAATTTTATTGTAAAATAAGTGCAAATCAAAATTGCGTATAAATTTTAAAGTGAAGTGATTTTTTGAAATCATGCGATAGTGTTGGTGTTAAAGTGTTATGAGGTGTTAAATATTACATTGTATTTTATAGTAAACAGTGAACAAACCTGTGTGAGTTCTGAGATGTAGTTCCAAATTGAACCGCTGTGGGAAACATTTGCCGCAGATGTTGCAGAGGAACGGCCGATCACCGGTATGTTGTTTTATGTGTACTCCTAATGAATTAGCGTCTGGAAACTCACGTTTACAATAGTCGCAAATATGTTTTAATAACGCTGGATCCCCCTCTTTCTTCTCGTGTATCTTCATATGTTTAAGTAAACTGTTCTCCGCATAACATCCTTTATTACAAATCTTACAGACAAACGGTTTCTCGCCAGAATGTTTTAACATGTGTTTGTTTAATAATGTCATGTGAATGAATCTTCTTTTGCATATTTCACATTCATGCGGTTTCTGGTCTTCGGGAATGTGTGTACGCATGTGATTGTTTAAATAGTTTTCCTCTGTGAAACCTCTCGGGCAAAGTTTACATTTGTACGGTCGATCTTCAATGTGTGTCCTTAAATGTTTTCGAAATGATTTTAAATTAACAAACTGTTTTTTGCAAACGTTACACTGATTTGAGTTTCGTTTGATCTTTTTGACAGACCCTGTTTTTATAAATTTTGCTGGAGGTTTACTTTTTTTCGCCGCTATTTTCGCTTTCTGTAATTTTGTAGCTTTTAATAATTGACGCTGTGCTACTGACTTTTCGTCGATACCTTCTTCGGAGGTTCCTTGAGTGAGCAGATCGATTTCTGATTTAAGGTTATCATCTGACTCATCGGAATCTTCGTCTAATCCAAACGAATCTAAATTTAATGAATCATACAGGTTCGACTGAAGAGAATTTTCGTCCTCTTGTTTGCATGGTTTCTGAACTAAAGGTTTTCCTAGGTATTGTCTTAAACTTGCGTCTGATTGCTCGCACAGTTGTTTGAAAGAAAATGCTCTGTTTACTTGGTGAACACATTGCATACATATTAACGCTGGAAGTCCATCTCCATTTTCAATCTGAAATAAGTAGATGTCTGTGTAATGCTGAAGATTATTATTTATTATAAACAATTATCTAAGTAGCATGGCATACTATCGGCAAATTTATATATACTTAAACATACGAAGTTATATGTCACTTAAATTAAGATACATGAGCATTATGAAGCTTCTAGTTTATTAGTGGTAAATTTACGGATAAATAATGTTCATGTAATAAGAGTATATAGTGCGTGTAATGAATTTGTTGTGAATAATAACCTGCACTGCAGAGAAGCCCATGATCATCTCTGCCAGTCTCATTGCTTGCCCTATTGTTTCATCGGCCAAAAATACTGATCGCATCTCGCCCTTTTCGGATAAACATGCCCTGCATATTTTATTTATATCAAATTGTGCAGGACTATTTTTGTTCTCCATAGTTGATAATTATCACTATGTAAACACAAACAATAATAACTAAAAGAGACGAACAAGCACACAATGCAAATGGCGAATGTTGGACTGTTCCACTGGTCGATTGTGACAAAGCCGAGCTGATCCAATAGTTAACCGAAATGTCGGCAGCCGTAAATAGTCTTTATGACTTATGAACATAACGACTTGTTTATATGCCAGTAGTTTTTAAACTTTACAATGTACACAGTATAAACTGGTTTTAATTTTGTCGGTAATTCAATTGAATTCTTTTAACATTCTTTACATTTCTTAAGTAATTTAATTTAATATATATATTGTCCACTAGTACTTTATATATTGGGGGTTAAATAGTACAACATAGTTTAGTAATGTAAATATTTATTTGCATATTTATACAATTTAGTATATTTTGAAGGTATAAATTTTACTAGCTAGAACAGCTAAATTACAATTAGTTCTATACAAAATGTGCAGTAAATTACATTTTTAACATAAGTGGAATTCAATTTAACTATTCTACGAATATTATAAAATTACATAATCTTTAGTGTAACTGCATATTTAGATAAATATTAATAACATATGGGACAAAAGTATCATCCGTATGTTCATGTGATCCCCAAATAAATATTGAATATAATAATTTGACTGTACACTCTACATCGGTGTCATTTGTTGCACTTGAATATTCTGAACTGCGTCGGTTGTTCTGTAAATAGATGATGGAATGTCTAATAATGTTGTACAAATATTATACACGTATATACGTACATTAATGCAGCAACTTGAACTGTTTCCACTCTGTGCTTTGTTCTTTGTCCAGTGTGTGTAATGTTATGTTGTCCCAGAGCACTTGATTGTGCGAAAGCTTTACCACAGTATCTGCAAACGTATGGTTTCTCGCCAGAATGGCCGCGCATATGTACTTTTAAACTGCTTGAACCGGCAAATCTATGGAATTCAATCAATGTAGATGATAATACAGCACTGCAAGTACGTGTGATATGTGCTACCTTTTTCCACAAATTGTACAACAGTGCGGTTTCTCGCCAGTATGAGATCGCATATGACCAGATAAATGTCCGGATGATGTAAAGCCTTTATTACAAACACTGCACACATGCGGCTTGTGACCCGTATGCGACCGGGTGTGTATAACTAATGTCTCCTGTCGACTGAATGCTTTACCGCACAGATTACATGGATACGGTTTCTCACCAGTATGAATTCGCTGATGTATCGCCAGTGTATTAGAACCTGCAAAACCTTTGCCACAAGTCTGACAAACGTACGGACGTTCACCAGTATGCGTGCGCATATGAATTGCCACGTAACCGGATTGAGTGAAACTAAAAACAAATCATTTGACAGTTATAAGAAAATTCTCTGTTTATTGTTTCGCAAGAAAATATAATACCCTTTTCCGCAAATGTTGCACAAAAATGGTTTCTCGCCAGTGTGTACTCGAATATGTTTTTCAAGATTACAGACTTGTGTGAAACCTTTATTGCAAATGGTGCATACGTAAGGTCGTTCGCCTGTATGTGAACGTAAATGAATTCTTAAACTTCGGGCCTGCGACAAATGAAAACATTCATTAACCATGAATGAACCGCAACATTTACAGAAATCTATACCTCAACATATTGTTTATTACAGAATTTGCAACTCAACAGTTTGTGTCCAGTATGATATTTCATATGTTTGGACAGACTTGAAGCCCATTTGAATGCTCGACCGCATACAGAACAGAGATGTGGTTTCCCTTTAATATTCCTCAATTCTCCCGTATGTTTCTTCTTGTGTTTACTCAAATTTGAACTTTCCGCAAACGACATATTGCATACATCGCAAACATGCGGTTTCTTGTCCAGATGAATTTTCAGATGACGTTTTAAAATACGTGCCTCTGGAAAACCTTTCGAACATACCTCACAGACATGATCGTTTTCTTTTGGATGTGACATCATATGCACCTGAAGGGACAATATAATTTTATTACTAAAATCATGTGATCGAATTGGATTTTGAATTACCTTCAGATCAACTTTAAGCGCGAAAGATTCACTACATTTCTTACATTGATATTTATTGGCTCCTTCAGATTTTGTTTCCAATTTTGGAACAATTATTTCAATTGGTTCCGGTTCATTTACATCAGTTGCTTCAATAGCGTTCATTTCATATAAGTCTGGTTTTACCTGTCATACAAATAAGATATTATAAATGTTCAACTTCATATTTGTATTTAGAAATGTACCTCCAGTTCACATTCTTGTTCGTCATAAGTAACGAATTCATGCGTTAAATTATCACCTATCTCGACTACGGCCTCGAGATTATTAAATTGTAACTGTTCTTGTAACTCTTGTTTAGTTTGTTGATCAGCTATGGCGTTAGATAGTTGTTCCTGAGTAAAAGTAAATTAATATATGTAAAATGTAAGTACATAGTATGTGAAGGATATAATCACTTGAAATTCCGGTGACATGTATTGTCGAAGTGTGGCATCTGATTTTTCACACAACTGTTTGAATGTGTAAGCACGGCTGCATTGCAAGACACACTGGACACACATAAGATTTGGAAAACCATCTCCTTCGCCAACCTAGGGTAAAATATAGGATTTCAAATTTACCGCATTTTTATAACGTTTTTAATTAAAATTAGAAGTAAGTTTTGACTAATTGCAAGCAATTATCATAAGAACTATAGGCACATATTGGATTACTAAAATAAACTGCTATTGCTAAAATTCGTCTGATATTTTGAAATTACTTAAAGCAAATTTTCTAAAAAAAACATATTTCATGAATCGATAACGAAGGCTACATCTATTTCGTTCTATCTCATTACGTCACGGCACGATAGAAAGAGACAGAGAGTGAGAAACGAGTCATGAGAAGTTCACATTTACCTGTATATTAGCAAATGACACAAGCATTTCATCTAAACATGCACCGAATAAGGGCTTCATATCGCCTTTTTCTGATAGACAAGCTCTACATATCTTATCCAGTTGCAGTGGTGCTGTTAAATAAACACTTAAATCCATTTTATTATAAATTAGAATACACAAACGTTGAGCTATATTTAATAACGTAGGTCTACGCGTCACGCACAGATGTCAAAGTCGACGAGCACAGAACAGAAATATGTCGTAGGACGCACATAGCAGTTAACATAAGCGAACCTAGCGGACGTAACGCGATACTTGCACCAAATAACAATGGCTGTTTTGTTGTGATCTGATGACAGTTCTGTAGTTGGTATAATTTAATATCTAGGAGAAAATGCAAAAAATACATGTAAACCAATATATTTAAAATGTTTATACTTTAATATACTATGCCAGTTAATCAATGTTCACATTTTTATATAATCAGCATATTTGAAGTCAGTATTACACGGAAATATTTACATTATAAAATATCCTAAATATAATTTTACATTAATAACAATTAGATAAACATATTACAATTTTAAATTATCCTTATGGCCTTTCATATGATTTGACAGATGATGTGTTCGCCTGAATCTTTTACCACAAACGTCACATGTGTGTGGCTTTTCACCTGTATGTGTGAGCATATGTACTTTTAGTGTTTTCGATTCTAAAAATGCTTTCTGACACACCGGACACTTGTGATTCCGTTCGTTCGTGTGCCTGCGATAGTGTTCCTTGCGTTGACTCGATGTAGTGAATTTACGATCACAATTAGGGAACGTGCATTTGTATGGTTTAACACCGGTGTGCGTACGTATGTGCATAGCTAAGTCACCACTTTGTCTACAACTGTAACCACAGTAGTTACATATATACGGTTTGAATGATGAATGTATCCTTTTATGAACAGACAGTGTTGCTCGCGATGAGAATCCTTTTGCACAGAACGAACATACGAATGGTTTCTCGTTGTTGTGCGATCGAATATGACAAGCCAGAGTTACACTTGAAAAATATTGTTTACCACACAAAGAACAGAGATACCGTGGTTCGCTGTGTTGTTTCATGTGTTTCTCATAAGAGAATTTATTATTAAAACTACGTTTGCATTTTTTACATTCGTAATTTTCGTCCAAATGTGCTATAGCATGATTTCGTAGTGTGATTGCGCTAGGAAATTGTTCTTTGCATATAGGACATTTATATACTTTGCCTGCATGATTAGTCCAGTGTGATTTCATGTGTTCTTTTAATTTCACAGCACTGTCAAATCTCCGTAAACAAATTTTACACACAGATATTTGCATACCGTGTTTCTTTAAATGTCTCACTAAGTTTATTTCATCCTGAAAACCACTGTTACATATCTCACATCTTACATCAGCGGCTTTAGTAGGTTTCTGGATACGGTCGTTCGAATTTCCTTCAGAATCCGTAGCAATTGGATCATCCACCTCACTGTCTGTATCTTGTTTCGTTGATTCATCTGTTTCCTTTCTGAGTCCTGCAGCGTGTCTTTGGAAATGTGTCGCTAGTTTCGCTTCACTCGAATACACCTTGTTACACAAGTCACATCGCAGTTCTGCACTCTGTGCATCATACTCGTGATTAGAGCCGTGTGTCGACATATGACCATTTCGGGCGTATTTAGATTTAAAATAAATTCCACATATTTTACATTCATACGGTGGAAAATTCTCATTTGCATCTTCTTCGTAAAATTCAACGTTATCCATGGATTCATTCTCCAGTTTAAGTAATTTTTCTAAAACTGATTTATTACCTGCACTATCACATTCTTGTAAATGATTAATTAAGTCATCATAATTCGTGAATGACATGTAACAATATTCACAAGCATGCTCGCCTAATGTTTCATCCTCACTGAATGATTCTTTTTTAATGACTTCATTAGACGTCTCGTATGATACAGTACTGTTACACAATTTTCTTTCTTGTATAAGTGAATTTATTTCGTCCGCTTCCAAGTTGTTTTCCGAGCTATTTTGTACATGTTTTCTCTTTTCTGTCAGTTTCAATACATCGTTCTGTAAACTAAAAATTAAAATTGTAAATAATACGGATAAATAAAAACAGTAAAAAATACCTTGTTTCACTGGACTGTGAAGATAATGCAGAGAAACTTGGAATATTATTATCTAAGACAATTCCTTTTTCTTCCAAGAGTATCTCCAATTTCAGGACACTCTCTTCGTCAAATTCAATACTATTATCTATGAAATTTGTATTAGAATTATTCTGATACAACGTTACACCTTTTGTATTGATTTGAATGTCGTCTGATATAATTTCACTAGAATCTGAAGTTTCTGTTTTCAACAATTCCGGTGTATCCACTTTGCTTTTCTTAGTTTCTTTGGCTGACTCAGCTGATAAGTTTAAGATTTCTCGAAGACTCTTCTCTGTTTGTTGACACTGTAGTTTATAATTGTATGCTATTTCTAATTTCTGCGTACAATCTTCGCATATTGATTTAGGCATGTCATCTTCAGGTAAAATCTGTTAAATAAAAATATGATCATATACGGAATATAATATTTAAATAAATCTTACGTCAGCCAGCGAACAGGTCTGTAACATTTCGGCGGCTAAAGTTGGTGTGTTGTTTTCGATTAGTAAAATATTGTGACATAAAATATTTTCCGTAATTGTCATGCAGGTTCTGCATAATTTATTAATGTCTTGCGGTAAACGCAAAACTATTTCTTCATCCATTGTCACTTAAATATTGAATTAATGCAATTATTACTGATGTTTTAAGGTTAACAGACTTTCAAATGTCAAATATAAAAACAACCATTCAGTTATACACATTTCATGTGGCAGCCATTTCACTAGCTTGCTAAACGCAACCGGAAACAATATATTTACGATGACCAACCTTAGAAAAAAATAGCAAATATGTACGTCATTTTATATTTCAAAATAAAATAATGAAAATTTGTTCAGAAAATTTAAAAATACATTTATGTTAAACGTTACTTATGATATTGCTCTGTGTATTTGTTTGACAAATGGATAATGGTAAAATACGACATGACACATCTTCAAATTTACCTTCTACTTCATATGCCGTTCCTATTCGTCCTTATAATGAATCTGAAGAAATACGATTCACAAGAAAATTAACAAATTTGTGTACTGGCGATTTGAATTTCTTTTTTCCATATATAATATTTGCAGCGTATCTTACAGTTGGGATGATGGTGACTGTATGTATGCATTTCTTTGGTAAGAAAATATTAAAATGACATAAATGCATAAAATAATTGTTATTTATTTTAAGGAAAAAGAGAAGAAATAGACATATAATATACACGGGTTGTACTATACGGTACCAGTATATTATGTTGGGATATAAATAAATACACATACACACACATACATATTTAAAATATTATCTACATACATTTATTTAAAGGAAATTGTCTCTACAAATGAAAAATATATTAAATACATGTTTTATTTTCTGTACATGGCAATCATATTATATTCGCATATTGTCGAGTACCCAGTATGTATTATTTATATATGCGAGTTCGACACAGACACCCTTTACAAGATACAATAATAATGATACACTGTTATAACGTTGCATTTCATAAAAATAAATTCTCTTCTACAGTGTGATGTATTAGTATATGTATTCACAATTATTTATCAAATAATAAACCTTATAAAAATGTACTGAAACTCTGTGTACGTTAGTTATGCTACAAATACTTTCGGCAAATATTTTACTCTACAGCTACGTTCATACGAACCTATTTCAAATATATGCCGAAATATAAATGAAAGACTATATAGTGAAATTGAATGTTTATCTGTCATTCAGGGTAAAACTTAACAACTAAAACATTACAATGCTATTGTGTGTACACAAACAAAGAGATATGTAAAATAAATTCATGACAAGAACAGAACAGACGGCAAATAACACTATTGAAGAAAATATCAATATAATCTTGGAATATTATTCTATCACTTACTGTAAACTCGTTTCATATACACATATGTTGATATAATATATATACGTATTTATTATATAAAATTGGCAAATTGGTACTAGACACCGTATTCAAATTTGTAATTCGGACCTGCAGAATAAAATACAATTATGTAGTATGTAATATTTGTAACTATAGTGTGTAGTACTTACGTCACTCTACTAAAGATGGCTGCTGAGGCGGCGGCAGCGAGGTGGGGGGCATAACAGACGGTACCACAACCTGCGGTACAACATGTATGGGAACGGGTAACGCTAGGGGCTGCTGAGCAGGTTGTTGTGGCGGGGGTTGTGGAGGTGGGAATGGTTGCAGTCTTCTTATATTTGATACCACCTGTAAAACAAACCGATATAGTTAGCAACTTAACAAGTCGAACATATTATATTGTCACTATACCTGTATGCCGTGTACACTTCGTTTATGCTGGGTGAGCAGGTATCCCATGAGGAAGCTTTCAGTACAGATATCACATTGAAAGCGTTCCCCAGTGTGTCTCCTGACGTGGGCTTTTAGATCGTTGCCCTGAGCGAAAGCCGCATCACAATATGTACATTGGTATGGTTTTTCACCGGTATGTGTTCTCATGTGTACGGTTAAATTATACGCTCTGTAAATGAATGCTCGCATGTTATATTATTGCAAATATTTATATATAATTGAATTACCTTCCGAATCCTCTACCACATATCGTACATAAATGTGTCTTTTCTCCTGTATGGTAACGTTCGTGAACTGTCAAATCAGTCGTACGTGGAAAACCTACAAGTTAAATACATGAAAATATTATCATTAACTTGTAGTTTATGGAAATAGTTTACCTTTGCCACAATATTTGCATTTAAATGGTTTCTCGCCACGATGTCTTCGCATGTGTATGACCAAGTAATCGTTCCTTATAAATCTCTGTCCACATTCCGAACACAGGAACTTCTTCGAATGTTCATTGTGGAATTTCATGTGTTCTGTTAGGTGAGATTTGGATATGAACGTTTTGTCGCACGTTTTACAGTTGAATTTCTTCTCGCCCGAATGGCCACGCATATGTACATCCCGGTATTTCTCCGTGGTAAATCCTTTCAGACACACGGAACATTTATACTTTTTCTCGTTCATAATCTTGACTCCGATATTATGTTTGGTCGCCTTGTGTTTGACGAGATGTTCAGCCCGGGCGAATGGACGTTTGCAGATCTCGCATTCAAACTCTTTCGATGCCGTATGCAGTTTCATATGCTGAGCCATGTGATCCCTTCGTGAGAACGCTTTAGGACAGATAGTACATGTGTATGGTTTATGTTCTGAATGTGTAATCATGTGACGTTTTAAATGATTAGACCGTGTGAATTTCTTCTGGCACACTTTACAATTATGTAGTTTCAAGCCACTGTGTTTTCTGCTATGGATTTCTAAACCAATTGCAGTAGACAATACTTTATTACAAACCGTACATGGAAATTCTCCTGGCTCGTCATCTTTTTCTTCTTTCGGTACCCGAGGTTTTCTTTCCCTTTTCATTTTCAACTTGTGCTTTCTTGGTCTGCCCCGTTTCCTGGTGCCCTTCGGTTTCACCCTGTTCGGTAGATATTCTGAATGAGCACTGTCACTATCGTTATCATCGAAGTTTTCAATGTCGCTCTTCTCTGCAAGCGACTGTAAGAAAGCCTCTTCCGTTTGTTCTGTACGTGGTTCAATTTTAACATCTTCCGCATTCTCTAAAATATCAACTTGAGGTTCGAAACAGTCTCGTTCCTGGCTGTCATCTGCTCCGTCATCGTGATCTGAGAAATTATCAGCATCCGAGTGTTCGGACTCTGATTTGCCCGAGTAATCATCTACTTCAATGTAGTGTTCATGTATATTGTCCAACGTTTCCAGTGTTGGCAGGATGGGTGCTTTGTTATCGTGTAATCGCATATGTACCTCCAAGCTGTCAGTACGCGTAAAGCCTTTATTGCACACTTCACAGGCGTATATCTTGTCGCCTTTACACCGTTTCACATGGTTCATCAGATGTTCAGAACGGTTGAAGCCACGTTTGCACATTTCACATTGGAATGGTTTGTTTTTCATGTGTGTAATCAAATGTCGCTTCAGATGTTCCAGTCGTGTTAATGTTTTATTACATATTTTACATATATGCACTTTTCTACGACCATGCGACGTCATATGTCTCTGTAAATGATTAGCTCTGGTGTATTCTTTATTACAAATATTACATTTGTACATTTCGCCCGTGTGAATACGTTTATGACTTTTTAAGCCTTCTAACGTGTAGAACACTTTGTTACATGTGTTGCATGTAAAGATGATTTTGTCATTGTCAATTATTTCTACATAGTCTCTGTTACTTTTGAGCTGCAATTCTACATCTACGGTGGCTGAAAAGTCTGGGTCAATTTTAACAACAGCTGCCTCTGCAGCTTTCGCTTGGAGTTCATTATACATTGCGCTAAAATCCAACAACTGATTATGTAGTTCTTGCTGTTCATTACTGTGTTGTGTATGTGTTCCCTCCTGTTTGATTCCTTTCGCTTTTAAATAGTCCCGTAAGCTAGAGTCGGTTGTTTCACACTGTTGTTTGAAATCATAGGCATTACTTAATAATTTTATACACTTTTGACAAATATATCCTGGCAGCCCATCATTAGAGGTAATCTGTGGGAATAAAACATATTAAGAAATTGTGTATTAAACACAACGCTTGTTTTATATGGTTATAAATATTTAAATTGGAGGCTGGTATGCAGTAGTATGTAGTTTTATAAAAATTACTGTGCATTAATGTTTGGCCTTGACGGTATTACTAATTGTATTTTAAAGGACGACCTGTATTACTTGCATAGCAGTAAACAATCCAAAATGATTTATGTTACGTACATTAAGGTTGGGTTTTCAAAGTTCTACAATAAGTTAGAACTTGTCACTAAATTGAGGGCAATGAATTTCGTGAATTACATTGACACCTTAATTCACAAAATGATTGTATTATTTTGATTGAGAGAGCTGATTTCATATAGATTTCCATCGTGTCGTATGCAATTTACCTGAACAGAGGCGCACGCCATTAGCATCTCGTCAAGTCGGGCATTCCGCCCTGTTGCTTCGTTTCTTTCGAACACAGAACACATATTAGTGGATTCACACTTGCAAGCACGACAAATACGATTGAAATCATATTCACAATGATCCATTTTTGAGATATTTTGATGAAATTTGTAAGCAATTACTACCTACACGACATTGCTTTCCCCAACACCAAGCCAAGTTTACGCACTACAGCCAACCAATCGCACAAACATTTCGTGTACATGATAATTGTCATCATGACACGGTTTACATTGCATGCATTTTCCTACGCCCGCGATGTAGGCAATATTATATACAGGATTGTTTAGAACATTGTATATCGTGTGAGGTTTTAAAATTTCATAGCGTAAAATTGCTTCTTGTTAATTTTTAAATGCCTAAACTT
>JAGJTL010000183.1:3270299-3282719 GCA_022063505.1 Calosoma granatense | reverse complement strand
CTATACAAGCTCTTGCCCAGTTCAGTATATTATTAACTATTTTATATTTTCTTTTAATAATACCACGAGGATTAACATCGCTAGAAGAATTATTTATATCTTCATCAAAAAAATCTTGATGTCGTTTATTGAGCACTTTGTTCCTTTTTCCATATTCCAACGAATTGTCAGATAAAAATTGCATTTTATTTTTGTCATCGTCTTTAATCATTTTCTGCAGTTCTTTTTTAATTTCTTCTCTAATCAGTGATTTGATATCCATATCGTGTAAATCAGAATTTTGTCGGTAATCTTCGGACTCTTCCGAATCCATTTTTAATTGAATTCGGTAATTGCCTTCGGTTGTTCTTTCAGGAATGTCATTGGCGTTTGCAGGTTTTAAATTAAGTTGACTCTGCGAAAATCTTGAATGTAAATAACTGGGCATATTTTGCAAGAATCTATTTTTAAATTCTTCAAAATTGCTTTCTTCGCTAAAATTGCTAGTTACAGTGTTAAGTAAGTAATTCTCTAATACTTGTTTTTCTTGACTCGGCAAATCATTTACATACGAATAAATTTCATTCACATCTTCTACGGGAATTTGTAAAGAATGAAATAATTTTAATAACCTGTTTTCAATTAGAAATCTTAAATATTGTTCGTTCATTTTATTTTCTTCAGCAGTTTGTAAGAAATTATTGATTTGTGTTGAAGACATGTCATTAGTATGTTTTAAAATATTGAAGATATTTAAAGGATTTTTGTTCACATTTTCTTCTATTTTTCGTTTGGAAAGTATTTTAGAATCGTTTACCATGCATGGACAAGGTAACTTTTTTTCTTCGCTGTTAACCAAATTCTGTTTATCTTGGTCACATTTTGAACAATTACACATTCTACTCGTATCCAATACTAGTTCAAATCGCCCATTTTCAGTTTGTTTTAGAACCAATGGCAGATTTATTTTATTTTCTGATTTAAGTAAGTGATCAGGTGTAATATTTTCGAAATTAATTGGAATCGAAGTTTTTTCAGATTCAACTGATTTGTTTGTATTTCGTAAATTCATTCTTTTTTTCTTTAATTTGTGTGTTTTGTTATTAATTACAAAAATATGTTCGTATTTTTCTTGATTAATCTCTGGATACATGTTCAAATATTTCCAAAATATATCTTGATTATTATTTTCAGAAGTTTCTTCATCTGAATACATGTTTTTATTGTCATTGAAATTAGTAGAAATAAATTTATTTTTTAAGTATCTTTTGAAGTCATCACGTTCATTTTCTCTTGTGTCTAAGTCTGTTTTGTGGAATTTTGTATTTTGATTTTCGCTAAATGGCATAGTTATTGTTTTAGTATTTGTCAAGTCTTTGTTTTTATTTTCATCAGAATTGTTATTGTTTTTTTCAATTTCAAATGTATCATTTTCAGTTTTTGCAGATTCAAGTTGAATGTCATTAATTTCAGTTTCATCCACAATATTTTTTGTTGTCGAAACTGAATCTTGCATGTCCGATTCAGTTGTCTGATGCAAATTAATTGTTGTCAGAATTGGTTCTATAGTTGTACTTGTCGTTAAAGGCATGCCCAAAAGATCCCATTTAAATTTAGTCCGATATGGTGGTTTTGGTGGTTCTTTCAGTATATATTTATGTCGTCCATTTTCATATACTGATGCAATACGAGGATGTTTTAAATAAACTTTCCTGTTAAGAAAATGTTGGGGCCTTAAATGTGTATTAATATTAAAAGTATCAGATGTTGGATTTGTTCTAGAAAAGTCAGATTCCGTTGTGACTGTATTTTCATTTAAATTTGGAGAAGTAATATCAGTTATATTTTTAGTTTTCTGGTTACTCTTAATTCTTAATTTATTATTTTTTGTAGTCTGTGGTGCAGGGTCCACAATTGTGAATATATTTTCCTGGCTTGGTGTATTCCTAATAATTTCCTTTTCATTGTCAATTCTTCTGTCCTTGTTTATCTGATGAGTAACAGAATTTTCCGTATTTGATATGGTGTTGATAGTCTTAGTCACCCCTAGATATATGTCGGTACTTGAGTCAGTACCTGTGAAATCCTGATGTTCGGTAGTTGTAAGAACATTTCGTCGCAAATCTGCAGAATTATACTTACTAACATATGGTGGCCTCGGTGGTTCCTTTAATACATACTTATGTTTACCATTTTCATAAACTGATTTCAATCTAGGATGCTTTAAATATACATTTCTGTTCAGAAAAGTTTGACTTCTTAAATGTTTCATAACATCTGATTTATTTCTGATGTTAGTTGGATTGTGTTTTGTTTCCTTTAAATTAAGTATATTTTGTTCATTACCATTTTCTAGCGTCGGATTTATATTTATATCGTGATTATCATGTGTGTTTCTTCTGTTTTGTGTTTCATTTAAAACCGAATTAGAAATGTGTTCTTGTAATCCAATTTCTTCTTTTTGAGAATCACTGTCTGTATCTAATTTTTCTTTGATTTCAAAACTATTGTCATTAGTAGTTTTCAGAGTTGCAGTATTTATGGTTGTGAATAATTCTGAACTAGTCGATGTAACGGTGTTTTCAGTTGTAGTTGAAACGGATATTGGCATTCCTGAAATATCCCATTTATAACTGGTATAGTATGGTGGTTTTGGTGGCATTTTCAGCACATATTTATGCTTACCATCTTCGTATGTTGACACGAGTCTTGGATGTTTCAAATATACTTTTCTGTTTAGGAAATGTTGACTTCTTAACGGGGCCTTAGTAACTAAACTGTCTGGTGTAGTTTGAACTGTAGACTTTTGATCATTGCTATCATTTACGCTGTGAGACATATTACTTTGCCGTGGATTTGTGAAACTCTGAATAGTGCTTCGTTTTTCAATATTTATCTTTAATTTTCTATGCTCCTCACTTTCAGCTTTATTGCTTGGAATCGTTTTTCCCCAGTTGTTCATTTCAGTTGTGTCAGAAATTTTATCCTTCGTCAAATGTACATTTTCTCTTAAGTGAATATCAGATTTAGATTTACCTAAAATATGTTCTTCATTGATATGTTTAGTAATTCCCTCTTGAATTTCATTTACAGAGGAAGCATTCGGTTCGAGTAATGTAATATTATTCTCTCTGACAACTCTATCAAAATTTTGTATCTTCTTTGCGGGTATTTCAATTTGAGATATTTCGTCGTTTTTCTTTGGAGTTTTTTCTGTTAGTTCATCATGAGATTTTCTTTCTTTTCCGTTGGGTTTTCTACCGGAAAATTTCACTCTTGATAGCGGAAGATTTTCGTCTGCTGGTCGATATTTTCTTTCTGTAAATGCTGTTTTTGTTCCTGTTTCAAATAAAGGTAGTTCGAATCTGTTCAAATCGATGTTAAATGCTGACTTCTTTTTTATAACACTATTTTCTGAAAACTTCGCTCTATTTTTATTATATTTTAATTCGTTTACAACTTGCCCATTAGATTGTAATGAAGTTAATGTATTTTCTAGTTGAACATTTGAACTGCTAGTTGTATTTTCTATTACTTTTAGTCTTTTAGATCTAACATTTTCCAAATTTGAAGATTCATTTTCATGAGCATCGGTAAAGGTTGCTTGTTGTAAATTTGTTTTGCTTGTTAAAATGTTAAGTAATCTGGAGTTTCTCGTTTCCGTTGGCAATCGACTATTTTGCAAATCCTGGAAAATACGAAATTTTAAATAATCTTTAATGTAACTTGGGATAATACGCTATTATTTTTTATTATTGAAATACTTTCTATTTACTTACGATTCTATTATTTCCAATTACATTTGTAACGGGTTCTTTCTTATCATTTTCCGACGTACTTTCTGTGTTTATCAGATTGTTTTTTAGTAATTTCCGTCCGAGCGTTTTCGGTAATGTACTTATTTTATTTTGTTCTGAATTTCTTTGCATTATCAACGATGAATCTAAATTGCTTTCTATTTGTTGGGTTGCTAATGGAAATTTTAATAATCCAGAATTTAAATACGATTCTTTATCTATTTTGTCATTTTTTGTTTTATGTATTATTTTTGGATTTGTATTTAATGGATGTAATTCTGTATTAATGTTATTAGATTTCACTGGAAACAGTTTCTTTCTAACATTTTGTAAATTTGGCTGTGTAGTTAGTTTTCGATTTATTTTCTTAATATTATTTTGAGATATTGTATATGGTTTAGTTTTCATTGTTGGCGATACATGTGTATTAGGTAAATTAAATTTCAACGGAAATAGTTTATTTTTAATATTCGTTAATTTCTTTTGAGAAATTTGAAAATTGTTTTCATCTGTATTATTAAGTTTATTTTTTATTAATTTATTTTTAATCTCACTTTTAGGTTTATGTGTATTTGACAGTAAGAATTTTTCATTGTGTTGTTCATTATTTGTGTTTTCTGAAGAACGTAAATTATTTGAATTGTGTTTTAGTTGTAATAGTCCTATTTTATCTTTACTCGGAACAGTATTTATTTTTCTCACTGGTGTGTTTAGTTTTATCGGAGAAGGTTTTACTAATTTTTTGTTAGCAATTAGTGTTCTGTGACGTGAAATTGCTGGCGGTAATATTGTAGTGAGTTGCTGACTGGTAGAGGAAATAATTTGTGCACAACGTTTGCATAGTGCTCTCTTCATCCGAAGTGCAGATTTTCTACAAAATTTACATAATGCTTCTGTTCTTCTTCGTTGTATACGAAGTTTCAGATCGGATGTTGCCCGCGGGTTCGAACTTCTGCTGAAATAATTTTGTAAGTTATCTACACTGAAAATCAATTACTAATATTATATACTATGTTGTATATGTTAGCTTTAATAATTAATTATCTGATGTTAACACTACGTGAGACTATGTTAACTAGAAAATATTGATCTTAAGGAAAGTTTATTTACTTCAAATTATAGTTACACCTCTTTATTTTCACAGATGCTTCAGCGATGCGTGGAGCCTGGTCAGACTTCAGTAGTACATTGGTAAGTTTTTGGTTTTCAGTTTTATCTATTTCCAGTGGTTTTCTTCTTGAATTGCTAGAAAGTGGTAAAAATGTTTTTGACACTGTGCTGAAATAAAATTGCGATATATAAACCTTGATTTGTATTTGAAATAATAGTAGTCAATAACTGAACATATAATATGTACTAATAGAAAAAATCACACGTTTGATTGTTCATGTGAATAGAGTGCAAGCGATTCGAGTAAACTAGGTCAGTGAGTACACTACATTCGGTAATAATAAACGTAGATAAACACGATATCTGATTGTTAGTCGAGGAGCTTAACATATCCAATGCTTGTCCACAAGTACGAATCCCAGTGCGGCCAGTTTAACGTCATTCCGTACAGGAAATGGAATATTCATTCAAGCGTTAATGTTTATCGATGATCTGAGAGCACTCAGAGGTGTGATAGAGTGAGAACTAGATTATTACATATCTACATCGAGTAGTCATATCAAGAGTTGTATATTACAATTAATTACGTATTAATTTACTAATTATTTAAAGATATGTGGAACTAAAGTGACTAGTTAATATACATACTGAATGTTGTCCAGTTCTTTCGGTGATTTCACTTCTCCACTGACAATTACAAACACCAAACACAACACCATACATGACGCGAACATTTCACAGTTTTGGAACTTGTGGTTCAAACGGACGGTTCGATGCGCTGCCAATTCACATTTGAGACCCAAGGTTTCATTTTACATTTTCGTAGTTGTCATCGAAAATGGAATTTGCGAATTCAGCTATCAAAGTGTTTCGCGCGAATTTGATCTAGGTCGTGTCTCTGTCGTTATACGATTGTTTGTTTTTTTCTTTTATTATTTTTTCTTTCTGTTTGTTGAGAGGATGTTACAAAATCTGTTGATGACATTGCATTTGTTATAATTACTCGGCGTTTCATGTTTTTTCTCAATGTTTTTAAGATGTCCAGTAAATCAGGTTCTTACAAAATCTATTTATCGAAATATGCTATAATATGTTTTGTAATAACAGTGCTAGATTTCAAGCTTTTTCCTAGTATCTTATGAAAGAAAAATAATGCATATTTTTTAAAAATATTTATTATTTAAAAACTATTACAAAATTTGTACAAATTCAGTATGAATATAACAGTTTCTTATATCTGTAGTTTACAATAAATCTTAATAATTATTTGACTCTATCAAGTTTAAGAAAATCCATGAAATCTACTTGTTTATTATTTGCATTTAGTTAGTACACGCAATACCATCTATATTTATCTTGTCATAGTTTGTATTATATGGAGGAGGTTTGTAGTCAATGTTTCGTGCTTTAAGATATTTCATAAAATCCATTAGATTATTACAGGGAAATACATTATCGGTTAATCCTACATATTTCAGATTTTTCATATGTGTCAAAGTGGAGTTGAATTTAAATATATGCAGGAAACTACGAGTATACAAAGAATTCGAGCTTATATCCAAGATTTCCAATAGTGGCATGTTATAAAACACTTTAGGAACAAAATCTTTTAGCATATTGTGGGAAATGTTTAAATACGTTATGGAATCCAAAGCTCCAAATGTACCAATTCTTATGTCAGATATATAGTTAAATTCTAACGATAATTTAACTAACTTTGAGAAATACTGAAACGCACCTATTGCAATATAATCCAGTTTATTATTTGCCAAGTTCAGAGTAGTGAGTCGATTTAAACCCAGGAAATGTGTGCTTAATATTTGATGCAAGTCATTGTTTTGCAAATATAAGTTAGTTAAGTTATACAGACCGTGGAATATTCCATGAGACAATGATGAAATTCTATTATTTTCAAGATGCAACTCAGTGAGACCATCTAATCCAGAAAATGCTTCATGAGAAATTATCATTAAACTACAATTATGAAGAAACAGACTTCTCAGCGAATTCAAACCTACGAATATTCTTGCAGGCAGCGTGTGATTTTCAAAGAGACTCGAGTACATATCTAGATTATTGATGCTCATTCCAATGAAAGCACCAGATTCAATAATATGATAAGAGTTAAAAGACATATCCATTGATTGTAATTTTGTCTTATTTGCAAAGGTATATGCTGTCAAATGTTGAATCTCACTGAATTTGAACCTTAATGTTCGTAATTCTGATAAATGTTCCAATGTTGATGTATCGATTAATGGAATTTTCATATTTGATAAATATACATTCCGTAAGTGTGGAAGTCCGAGAAATGAATTATTATTTATAGTGGTCAATGAATTTCCACGTAGATCTAGAGTGTGTAATTTTAAATTTAGAAAAGTTTCTGATTCTAAAACGGTGATATGGTTGTCTTTTAAATCTAAATAGTGGAGACTAGATAATTTTTGAAAAACCCGTGATGTAATATAAGTAATACCAGCATGCGATAAGTAGAGCCATTGTGTTAATGAATTATCATGAAATAATGATTGTGTTAGGTTTCCCAGATTGTTATGACTTAAATCCAGCGTTATTACGTTTAATGTGGCAAATGCTTCTGCATCTATCTCACAGATATTATTGTACGTCAAATTTAACACATTTAAATTTAATCCTTCAAAAGCAATTTTTGGAATGCTGCTAATATTGTTATTCGTCAAATTTAGATACTTCAATGCAAACATACCAGTGAATGCTTCAGTTTCGATTGTTTGAATATTCATGTTAGACAAATCTAGTGTTTTCACTTTATTTAAGAAACTAAATGTGCCACTTTTAATTGTATCTATTGCGAATGATTGAAAATATGTTGGTGAGATATTAGACAAGGAATAAAGATTCATAAATGCATTTGGTTCAATAATTTGAATACTCTTTGGCAAATATAATTCTCGCAAGGAAAATAGATTGTAAAATGTATAGGCTTCTAGTCTGTGTATAGGATTTCCCTGTAAATATAAGTATGATAAACTAGCAGTATGCCTGAATGTATCTAAATGTATTCTTTCAATTTGATTAAATGATAAATCTAGAGTTCTCAGCTGTGGATTATGTTCACAAAAAGGAAAATGGCAAGGTTTTCTAATTGACTCTAGTTGATTGAAAACGTTGGGTTCTATGTTTTTAATAGCGCAATTAGACAAATTTAAATAATTTAAATTAAGTAGATATGAGAAGGTATATTCTACTACATTTTCTATGTTATTGTTATTAATATACAACTTTCTTAATGAAGAAAGGCCATTAAATGCATACTCTTCTATAAACTCAATTCCAAGATTGGACAAATCCAATTCCCAGATACTTGATAGACCAGTGAATTGGTTTCGTTTCAAATATATAATATTATGGAAGAAAAATCGAGGCTCGAAATATGATATCCGCATTAAACCAGTAAATGCATCACTTTCTATGACATCTATCCGATTTCCTGACAAATCCAATGTATCAAGTTTATCTAGTCCAGTGAATGTTTGATTTTCTAGCATGCTGATATTATTATCTTGTAAATACAGCTGACGTAAGGCATTACATACTTGAAATGTGAATGGATCTATGCGATTAATACCGGAATTTGATGCGTCTATGTGCTCGAGGCGTGTTAAACCATTGAATATTCCAGCTTCCAGTCTTCCAATGTTATGACGTGATTTACTAATATTCAGTACTTTCAAAGATTCAACATTAAACGCATCTATTGATATGTTTTCTAATGGATTATTACTGAGATCTAAATAATGGAGATTTTTTAAATATGAAAAAGAATTTTCCTCTATGCTTGTAATATTATTATTGTTTAATCTTAGATATCTCAATTCTGATCTCTGGATTTCAAAAGTTGTGTCGATTTCATGTATTTTATTATAACTCAAGTCTAGTTCTGAAGCTTTACTCAGATTATTCAATAACCATTCTATATTCAAACGTGAAATGTTATTATGAATTGCATTTATTTTTATATAGCTTGGTTCGTCACAAGTGATTGAGAATTCCAAACTAGTGATATTATTATAACTTATGATTAAATTTCTTAAACACAATATATCCTGGAAAGCATACTGATCAATGATTTTAATTTGACAATTATACAAATCAATATCGTGTACTTTTGCACACCCAGTAAATGAATCAGCGTCAATGACAGATACATTATTATTTCGTAAAACAATAGTCTCCAAATTAGGGGCATTTTTGCAAATGTCGGTAATTTTTTGGATATTATTATTAGTTAAATTGAGAAAAGACAATACTATAGAGTAATTAAATATATTACCGTTGATGTATGTTATATTGTTGTTTACTATTGATAAATTTCTGAGATTTTCGAAGTTTTTGAAGCTTTTTGGTCCTATTATTTGAACACTGCAGTTCGTTATAGATAATTCTGACAGGTAGGATGTTTTAGTTTCGTTGAATGTTGTCTCATGTATTTCCTTCATATCTGAATTTCTGATGCTCAAGGAACTTTCTGGTAAAATAAAATTGAAGTCTCGAATAATTGTTTCAAGTGGCGTGTTGTTACATGACATTGTTCCGTTTTTCAATAAACAATAACAGTCCGTGTGAGGAATCCATTGTACTAATATACTAGATATTAGAAATATTGTCCACATTATCCCTGGAAATTATCATTGTTTTATATACAAAACTATAAAAATACTTTAAACAGTTAAATAAATGTATGCAAGTAATATTAACGTACAAATGGAATAATTAAATATGTAAGTATTAATGTTTTACTTACTTGATAATTTTAACATTATATTGTATCTTACGTATGTAATTCTCTTTCGTGCCACAATTATATTTACACTAGTAAAGTTCTGCTTTTGTACCTATCTACTACTGCTCTGTATTAAGAAATGCTCTATACATTCTACTTGTCTTGACTGTATCCCCTTTCTGTCGACATATTTTTGCTGTTCTCACATTTGAGAGTTTACTTAACTGAATACATAAATACACGCTAAAATGCGTACATATTTATACTAGATATCAGTTCATACTTGAAACATTTTAAACTGCCACTATTTTGATATACGTATGTTATAGATACAAAGATATTCATTGTAATGATATTAGAAGGTTACTAGAATATGTATTATATGATGGCGTTCATGTGATATTTTTGTTTCTAATTTCTCCTGAGTGAAGGGATAATGCGCTGTTCTGTTCATTCTATATTGACCCGGCTTCTTTGTTTTGCGTCACGAACATGACATTCAATTTCCGAATCTATTATTCCTATCCGAGCTTTTACCTTAATATGTTTAGCTTTCAAAGGTTTTTCACTGAAAGCATCTGATTTAGATTGTTCAATGGGAATATTTCCCGTTTAGACATGCATCGGATCTTAATACTAGGCTAATGTTTGACTCAGATTTACTTCTAAATCACACATTGACGAATGATTGGAATTTTGATAATATTACTGGCTATTTTAGTATTGGAAAAAACTATTTATAGCGGCTGAAGCAGTGTATAACTAAATGAATTAACATAATTAGTATTTGAATTTATTACATATACAATACATATCACATTAATGAATATTGAAATTTGTCATCAATAATTATCTGTGAATTTAATTATATAAAACGTTACATTTTAGTTTTAATGTTTGTTGTATTGCACGGATTTGGTTACTGTGCATATGATGTTAGATAAATGAAGAGTTTTCTTAATTACATTCCGTTGTTGGTAACTAATCACACGAGTACAATACAAGAAAAACAAATTAACTGTACAGTCCGTCCCAGAATTCGTCGACATTGTGAATTCAACAAAGTACTTTCGATTAATCCTGACAGCCCTTTTCATTGGTCTGCTCAAGCCGTGCCTGGATGCGATGCGAGCCACAGTCGATAGTTAACGGTAACACGCGGCGTTGGTTTGAAAACCACAAATTACTGTCAGTACAGATAATTACTGGTGTGCTTTTGCTCTAATGGAGACAGTAATTGCCTTCCTTTCGTCTGTATGTAGTCGGATCTGCCTTCACCCTGGCCGCAAAGGAATCTTTGACCTAACCGATACTGTATGCAAAATTCCAATTAAATATCGAATATAATCCGTACACTGAAATTTTAGTTAGATTCGTAATTTGGTTAATTGAAAAATACTTTCTATGTATATGGAATAAATAATTGGTAATGTACACATGCGCTACGTGTATCATTTCAGTGGATTGTGTAAATCTCATGACAATGTTGAACTTATATTCTGATAACCGAGCTATCGGGCTCAATGTTACTGGAGGTGTTTTGAATTCAACCGCTTTAGTTTATTAAACGCGAACGACACGCGACGCCTTTGAATGCAGATGAGTGTGTTAGTCCCTTTTTCCGGTTCAGAGTTCGGTTTCGCAGCGGTTAAAATCGTCTATTGTTCTCCCTCAGGATACAACCATTCAAATGCGTACATGTCGACACGAACGAGTTCGTAATGTTGTGAACTGGGACAGTTTTATTTCGGAATTGAAGTTGCAACTTGTCTGTTTACAATTTTATTTTTCTTTTATCGTTTTACCTACATTTGTTCAGACGCATGAATTGTGAAGTAATCATCTGAAATTTTTTATTTTCATTGTTGTTGATGTGAGAAATAATATATATTAGAAGTAGAATTATCAAAAAACTCATGTGTTCTTTACTTGTTGATAAGAAAAATAATCTCTATGTACATTGCTAATATGTATTTATACATATCGATCTGGGTTGGGTGTTTCTAAATAAATGGAATGTGCTTTGTATTCTCCTGTTCGCACTGGGAACAACAATCGTTAGTAACAGCACTAGCCTGATAATTTATCCGGTGCTAATGACTGCAGTAAGTCTTGCAAGGCGACATAGTGGTCGACGGTCCATGGAGACCCATTAGGCCGGCAGCTTCACTGCGTGAAACCAGTGCTACTAAACTGTTTAACCAGTAATAACCGATCCTACCTCCGCTATAAATCTCAGGTTATTTCTAGAAAAATAAGAAGCAGTCCAATTGTATTGCAATAATATGATGTGAATAAAATGAAACATATGTACAGCAGATTTGAACATGTAGTTTACATATTATGAATATTCAGATTAATATTATTTCAAAATTAATAATAGTGCAAATATTAATTGAAAACATAAATATGTATAAGCGAAATACTTGCTTTTTACTATACTAATACAATACATGGCAGTGCGGTATTTTGTTATTTGCATTGAAAATAAACATGTGTAGTATTTGAATTTCTACGAACTGATATTGAACAAATAATATGTGTACGTGCCTGCATTGCAATATTGAAATTTATATAGGTAAACAAGTAGCAATATACGGTTGTATAGTTAAGCATTTTCAGCAATGGTTTTTCAGTAATTTAGTTTATATTTACTTACTAACAACTAGTAGCAATTTCTGTATGTTTTTAAATGAAAATAATTACATATCAAAATTAAAAGTATCTAAAGGAGTATTAAATATAGTTTTATACGTATATTTGTATATG
>JAGJTL010000183.1:3258654-3270229 GCA_022063505.1 Calosoma granatense | reverse complement strand
GTTAATCAAACAATATTTGAGCTAGATATCTATGATTAAAAATTTGGTGTAATTTAATTTTTTTGGGTGATTTTTCGTCAAATTTCAAAAATTATTTTTGCTTAAAATACGTTGCAAACTACATATATTTTATTCTATAGTATGTATTTACAAAATATACTACAAACATATTTAGACATTATGATATATAACATTTTGACAACATTTGTACGCATATCATAAAATATTGATTTTTTAATAAATGTTTTCGTATATTATTTTAATAATAATCTGAATAATTTATTTAATTAATAAGTCAATATATTACTAATTTCTATTTACATTTATCTATATACATTTTTTGATTGAGTGATTTTTGTTCTTGTGCTATTAAGCAGATATTTTTCGTTGATATTGTGATGTGTTCATATGAATTTGCAAAACACATTTAATTATTTTGTTAACCAACTAAAACAAAAAATTAATTTGTGTTCATTTTCAGTATTTTGATTCTAACACCCGTATTAAAAAGACATTATCCACAAGCTTTTTTAAGCAACAAAAAATTGGTGAAGCACCGTGTGGCTTGTTGAAAACAAACGTATAAATTTATTATACTGCATCCGGTGCTGGTTCCCACGTGAGTAACTGTAAACTCGTAGATCTATTTAAATCCGTAGTTGGTCTGCAATCGGCCGATGTGTTTCCATAAGTTGTGATTATTCTAGAACCTTTGGATTTGATAGTTCTAGTGTAGATTTTCAGCACCTGACAGTTGCAGGTAACCAGCATGGCTATTAATATACCTTGTAAACTTTGACCGATATTAAAAGCTATCCATGTTCCTTCCGATTTGATGAGCTTTGCGCATGCGCCTAAAGCTATAACTGTAGCGAGTAGTATTGTAATCTGAAAAGAAACACAATTTATAGATAAGAGCGTAAATATAGGAAATATATTTCGTAGGGAACAAAAAATCAGAGAGAGAGAGAGCAGCAAAAATGTGTCACGTATATTTCAGCGACATATGAAATGACGGCATTCAGACGTGCGTGAAATATCATGACATTATATATGTAGTTGAGTGACACATATGTGTGATGCTATCATTAAAAATTCGTCATACCAGTGTATGTATTGTTAAACATATTAAAATATTTATTGAGAAAAAGCCTAAATTAAAAATGAAATTGATTTCCTGCTGTCGGATAGAAATTAAAAATAAATACGACGCTGTTTTCAAAGATAATTTTCAATTCAGTTAGGGAGATAAATTTATACCTTTGTAAAGAGGACAATTTGTAATGTTCTTTTTCGTCGCATCTTGTCTCTTACTCGTTTATCAACCTGCATGCTAGTTATGTATCGGGCGACGATAATTGCTCGGATAATATAGCAGAATATTGTTACCACCAGTATTGTGGATGGTACCAACAGACCGTAGATATAAGCATTCCTATCCAAAAACCTATAACAGAAAAATCAACCTTTTAGTAAATCCATATCCTATAACAATAATCATAATTAATTATATGTATATACATGTTCCGTGCTTCAAGGTTAATTGGAAATCTATAATAATTAGACTAATATATATGAAATGGATATTGTTTTTCAAACTTCTAAATCAATCATTACAAATTACTGTTTTTTTTAGAAAAATATTCATGTGGGTAGCAACTATCAATTGTATTGGCTCTATGCCAAGTTATAGTTCAAGGTCATATATCCAATATTCAACAATGGCATACCACATTCATTAATGTATAAGTGCATGTAAGAACTACTGATTAATGGTTCATATTAATTACAATGTTATCGGCAATATGATAGATAGGTAGTGAAAATAATTTGTTCCTGGAATTATAGGATATTTTCTATTTGGCTTTTAGAAAACTAAGATAAAATTCAATTGGAGAATAATAATATATTGCAAAGTTTAAACTATGTAAATTATGTAGAGAAATATTTAAACAGTATTTTTCCATGTTAGTTTCAGCGTATAGTTTCACAAGCTATATTACACGAGTGTATTCAGCATAGAAATAAGAAGTGAACGAAAATATGTAAACCACGTTTTGTTTTGCATAACACGTTCATCCTGTGTGATTTATCGAGCAAACTTCACTTCAGTTATACTGCGTGCGGTTTAAGCAACAAGAATAATTCCAGCTGATAATAAGCTATAATGTTACAGTTATAGCACCGCTGGGAGTTGTATCGGCTTGCAGTTGTGTACCCGTACCTATCAACAACGCAACTAAAGTTTTCAACGTATTCAGGTCATACGATAATAAGGAAACTGTACGCTTGACACTCGCCATTGCAATACAACAAATTCTATACTTGTTTCCTTGCGTTGAAATACATGTTTTAATTAAATATCAAATTAAACAATAAACCTCTACATGAATTTCACACGTCCAAATAAAAAGGATATAGTTTTTTGTTGAACGTTAGCCATTTTGATACCCTTACATGTTTAGAGAAAGTTGTATATGACATACGGTTGGATTAGCAGTATTTTTTGCTTAATCATACGTTTTTGTAGGACAAAATAGGACCAAAGGACTATGTGATAAAACAAGCAGATCCCTTTCAGTGACAAGAACTTGCTTACGTGATATTAATTTTAGTTTCGTGCTTCGGTGAATCTGTGGTGAACATCACTTGACAGCGTGAAGAGTTTTTGTCGACCCGTACTTACCAACAATTGAAGCTAACGAGGCTTTTGGTGTCTCCAAGTTTGCCAGCTTTGTCCCTGTACTGTACCACCATACTAGCACCAAGAAATATCGCAGGTAAACCCCATGCAAACATGGAATATCTACGAAACAAGACAAATGTTATTTCCATTAGACGATATTTGTATCGCTAGTTGTGATGCGGATTGTAAATGACTGCGTCATGAATATATTGCAGTAGAGGCCGGGGTTAGTTTTTTTTTTATTCGTTGATCAATATACTTTACAGAGATGATGCAAGCAAAGGGATATCTGATTACTGTATGCAAATGCAGTCGGGATAGTTGAAGGTCGGTAAACAGAGTTGTACCAATTTGCATTCGCTCTCTGGTTACAAACCGACCAATACTTGCATTTCAATATTCATACACACCCTCGCCTCTCATATATCATGCACAATCTGTACACAACATAATGATACCAGTTCTTTGTTCTGATGTTGTTCATAACAATATTGCACAATGTTTAGTGTAGATATTATGATTCACGCAAATATATATATTGCTATAACAACGAGCTGGTTTTTGAAATGAAAATAAAAATTACCCATGTGGAAATGTAATTTGCTATGCAGGAAATAGCTAATGTTATTATTATTCATGAAATTGTTGATATCATTATTTACATTTGAAAATTTGTAATTTATATTCGCTTGGTTCGTAATTTAATATTTATTATCTTTCCACTCATTACATTATTTGTTAATTAAGGCAGACAATTTAAATATTAATAACAATACGAGCTGTAAAATTTTCTGATGTTTCACGTGTGTTTTGGAATATTGTAACATATCATTCAGAGGTTGTCTTGTGAATTTAAATTATCTTTTTATCTATTTAAAAATAGTATGAAGTAATTATAGCTACATGAAATGATACGCTGATAGTTACTTACTTGAAAAAATCTCTACATATACTAGTTTCAACTGCTGGCCGTAGATTGACGTTGTTTCGGAACTGCTGGTACATGTGTCGTGTCATGCATAACATCCAACACAGGACACTCAAACGAATGTAGTGCAAAGAGAAGGCGAGTGCCACACACAGTTCTGAATCCTAAAAACAAGAGAAAACTATTAATTATTACACTTACAATCTACAATCCATAGAGGAAGTTTTCAAATTGAAACACAATTAATAATTTCATTGTTTATATAAGCTTGTTTGATTAAATTGTATAAAAGTATTATGTACAATTATCGTTTTCATTCCAGCGACATTTTCATTATAATTTTCAATAATTGAAAACCAAGTTCACGCTAGCGCGGAAAATAGAAAAATAGTATTTGTTCGCAATAAATCTGAACAATACCGCATTGATCCATTTGTGTATGTTGAAATAGGCGAACATATTCCAATTTGATTGTAGCTCCAATTCACATTAAAAATGATAACTGTCAGCACAACTGGCCATAGCAGTAACATCTCAACATTAATGTTCAAATATCGATTCGACGGATGGCTGTATTGTAATGACTAATTAAATTTAAGTGTTGTTGCTGGTCCGGCTTGAATATAAATATGCTATACATAAAATATGAGATTGCGAGTTTCATCGGCACTGAGATTAACATAGAATACGATGATTGTTTGCGTCCCATTATTACAGAAGTTTAAATGTAATATTTCTCACTGTAAACTGTGAACTTTTAAGGTCTTTTCAAATGTACCTACCCCCATTGTTCTCCGTAATTAAGTCTGAAAACTGCGTTGCGAGAAAATGGAAATTTTCTGCCAATTTTAGCGTTGTTTGTTTGTTTTCTGTTAATTAAAAAAGGATTTGTAGCATTCTGTGTCAGAAGTGTACGTGATTATAAAATTTATATGTTCATATAAAATAAACATTTATTATTGTAGTATCCTTTCGAGACTTGTGTTAGAAATTAGGTATTTTATTAGACAAAATTATTTTATTGTATTTTAATACGAAATAATACAATATTAAAAATCCAAGCTCTCAGCGGTACGCGCATATGCTTTTAATATTCTACATGGTATATGTTATGTCAGAGATTCGTGCATGTAATATACATACATGTATATCGATCGTTAATATTCAGGATACTGAAATATATCGGTTACACTTACCGGTACACCCCCCACCCCAATGACGTACAACAGTTGTGTCATAAACAGGGCTGCCAACAGGTTCATGAGTGTTGTTCCTGATAGATTACGCAGATCAGAAAACAAACTGTAACACATACAAGAATTAACACAAAGGATACATTTCACTATAAACGTAAGAAAATATAAATTACATCCACACTGATTGTACATTCATATTAATACAATCGTAAAAAAATACGAAATTATTATTTAATTTTCAGACATTTTCTATAGATGAATTATAATTTCAATTCTATATAATTGAAATTTAAATTATTCTGTAAAATTTCCTATTTTCTTTTCAGTATTTCTATGGAAATTGATTGAAATTATAATTGTGAATATTTTGATTAAATTTTGCAGAATTCAAATTATGTTTATTCTTTATTTTTCCTGTTTAAATAAAAATGCAATATGAAATGTAGATATTGGAAATTACCGGTATATATATTCTACCCTACCAATATAAATAATGTTTCATTTAAATTTACACAGTATTTAGTATATGTTATCAGAATATTTTATTGGTTTGCGTGAAAAGCGATAAAATATAAAAGGAAATAATAAAAGCTGATGTTATTGAATATTACCCTCCATTAAATGATAATCGCATTTTCACGAATCTCTTTATTGCATACAATATCGAGTGACCCTCGAGCAATTTAAAAATGGCTACAGTTCTCATGTTAGGCAAAACGACGTTGTTAAACACTGAATATGTGTGTGTGTGAATATAAATGGGATTTTCTCTGCTTTTTGACATCATAAAGAGAAGAGGTATCCATTTTGTGTGCTGGTAAAGAATATAGCATAATAATCGAGTAACGTATTCCACCTGGATCCACTGTGAGGGTCCCGCAAATTGCCGTCCCATTGGGAAGCCCCGAGCACCGTTTAACTTCCCATCCCAGATTCTCTGTTACTCCCTAACCCCAGGTCTCTGTCGTACTGAAGGCATTATGCACGTGTGTGCCAGAAACGAAAGGTAACGTTATGTTCCAATGAAGCTATGGCACATGGTAAAAGGGAGACGTCAATAAGAATTTATTATTTTATAATGAACATGTACAAGGAAAGGAACTTTCTCTCTCTCTCTCTTTCTCTTTCTGAAGTTTTCTATACTCACTGTTTTGGTACATTTAGATTTGTAAAATTACATACCAAAAATAATATTTTAATTATTACATAATCTGAAGTAAAAGATCATTTCTGGTTGATAATCATTTTACCTGATAATTATTCGTTTCATTCAAACAATTTTAGTAGGAAATACGTAATTTAACATTTTAAGTGATCAAAGTTAGTGTTGCATAGAAATTAGTGACTCGTCTGATCTAACTTACATATAAATTACTTGCAAAGTCGGCTGACAAGACTAGGGTGGGTAATGGCCATTCGTGCTATGCCTGTTACAATGTAAACCTAATGAAGTTGTTAACGAGTGTCCGACTTACATTTTACATCGTTTCGCAAAACTGGCGGAACTCCATTATCGGTAGACTTGGTCACGTGATGACATAAATTAAATTATCTACACTGTCAACTACTATTCATTTAGGGAAAAGTTGCTGGGCCCACGCGGAAATCCGTGCGATGAAACGTGATAACAAAATGAAATTAAAACGATGCGCCCGTTAATTTCCTGAATCACCGACACACTAAATAAAACAAGAGTAGACGAAAAATAATTCAATCATGCATGCGCAACAACGCGCAAAGCATGAGATGCAATGATATTGGAAGAAAGTATTGCTAACAAAATGAGAGTGTAGTAAAATATTCTCTTTATAGTGAAATATTTAGTAGCAATTCAAGAAGACACTGTTAACAATGTTCTTGTTATGGCATTATATTCATTAAAACAGTTCTCCGTTTTGTATCGTCTTCTCCCTTAGGTAATATTCTTTGGCCAATTGTTTTGACCTGCTTTGACGACTTGAATAACCGTTAAAAATTCTTAATAGCTGACGGCTGAATACGAAATAGGCTAAGTGTAAAACCATGTAACTATGGAAGCTTTAAATTATAAAGTATTGGATAGACTATATATCGGTAATGGCAGTACTAACACTCGATTACTGCACGCCACCATTCTTGCTTCCTCATAAAAAGAACATAAATTTTTCACGTTTTTGTGAACGTAAAAGTTTGAGTGCTCGCATTCGTACACTATCAGCACATGGCGCGTGTATCTGATGGCATAAAGAACTACGCTACTTCAGTACGTGTTAATGACCTGCTTTCACAAAATTAAACGACAGAAAAAAAATCTTTTCAAAATCTTGGAACGCTATTTGCTGAAATGACGCTGTAAGCACTCGTAATCGGTACTTGTATTCCTATCATCTTTCGTATTTTGCCTCCGTTATGAACCATTTGACGAAATGGCGCATTACATTTACACAAAATGTATTCTTTTCTTTAATATAATAAGGTCCATTCAGAATTACAAATTGTCAGTAATTTATGAAATTTGGTTATCTATAGATAATGATATCGTTTTAAAAATTTGAAAAAGAAAACTTGATAATGTAAAAGATCTTCACGCTGTCTTCAATACCTGTTAATCGTTTATGAAATTATAACTGAATAGAATTTTATGAATAATGAATTAACCAAATTTTCTTCTCTTCATATCTAGATTATCCTGTAGAAAATTCAATATATTCCTAGCTTTGAGTGTAACATCGATATTCCATTGCAAAGTATATTGCCTAACTATTCCTTAACAATCTGTTTAGAGTGGAATGTTCACAAACTATTTCCAGTTTCAAGCAATATTACATTGCGGTTGTTTGTGGCCATTGTCTATTTTGCTTGCAAATCATGAATAGTTGTGAGTCAAGTAAGTAAGTATGCTTTATTAAACTGAGGAGCTTCTCAAATTATTTGTGAGATAGATACCAGATGAAGGAAGTGTTGCATTTACTTTAGCACAAAAAAATTCTGATGTAATTTTCTAGACAATACTAAGTCGGATAATCGAGAATAATAAATAACTTTGTTCGCTAAGTATTCAGTTAGAGCTTACGATGAACACAACGGCGTTTCTAATGAAGTGTGATGAGGCCGGATGATTAAACTTAGGACTTGATAAATTACTAACCGGATATCCTTTCTTGTGCTAGTTTTCAAAGGATTTACTTAATTTATAATCTGTTTCATTTAGGATTTACAAATGGATAAAAAATGATTCAATTTTCAGAACTTTATCGTTGAATTAGATCCGTGAAAATTTATTGAAATTGTGGTTGAAACTGAATGATAAATGCGAATAATGCTGTATTTCATTGTTATTGTAAGAAATATACGTATATGATATATCTTACATGCATACATCATTCATAATTTCATGGAGGTGGAATAATTTGTCGCAAATATTACACCGTAGAAATAATATTTACATATACGGTGAGAATTTCCTAATAGCTGGTTGTTTCTCAAGAAATACCATCTTGTATTGTGTAAACATTTGTTGATAATTACTCAAGCGTACACGAACAGAATTGACATTACGCTTCAGACAATTTGCTTGTGTTTTATGTGTTAGTGAGAAATCAGTTTCATGTTCAGTCTTGTTTGTTAAAGGACCAGTTTGAACTTGACAGCTAAATACAATGGAAGAGATACTTCTATCTTACCTAATACAAATTGTCTTAGATCTGGAGTACCGTGTCAGTCTGTCTGTCCGTCCGTTTGAGACACATTATGTAATGAGGATAAATTAAATTTCTCTGTTTAATTTGAATGAAAACGTCCTCTAGTTCAATACTTCTAAACATTCTTGTCTGAATGTGACGAGTAACTTGACGTGTTATCTCTGTACGAACCATTACAAACAATTATTTACGTCTCGAACTCACTACTAGAATCTCTCTCTCTGTATGTTCATTCCTTGAGGTTGTTTCACCCAGGAGAATGTTTAATTTAATGGAAAATTAATTTTGAGGTTGTCTTCTGAAGTTGAAATTCACAATAAAATTAATTTACGCTGCAAGGTATTGTATGTGCAGTAATGAACGTCTTTTGCGTGAAACTAATTGGCATATATTATTATGTGAAGTTTCTAGAACTCGACTGTAAAATCACATATATTTGTATATACGAGATACACCTAATTGCTTAATTAGTTTTCTTGCGGGATAACACAGAATGTTCATGCATCATAATGAATTTTATATTTGTTTTTCTTCATGTCCTATCAATAATATATATTCGCTATTACGAATGGGCGTGTTCGTATCTGTATCTATATATCTGTATAAACTATTAACCATGTTTGAACTGAATATCGCCGTCAGTAACACTGTAGTTACTTCGCGTATCTATAACCTTATTAACTGACACATAAAGCCATTTCGCCCTCGTATAAAGTAAGTAAACAGCATAGTGCGATAATTTACCAACGAAATTGCATGAAATTAAGTTATGAGTGGAGTTACAGGGCGGCTGTGTGAGTATATCGTTCGCAACTAAAAGCTCTGCCTGTGCACACCGGTGGAGCGTGATAGGTTACGGTACCCACGTAATGTTACTGTATCTATGTGTCTGCCTTGTAAACGTTGTACGATCTTCCACATACATTCCTTCACAATTACACTTACACAAGCTGTCTCTCTCTCGTAAAATACACAAGTTACATTGAGGTTAGTGCATACCAACCTTAAAACCACATATTTACTTTATGACTCAATAAAATCAGTACATAGTTCCACACGGGACATTTCCAATTTCCAGTTTCATTTCCAATTCCACAAATGGATACACGACACGCCTTGATAAAACATGTTGATAGATACTTTTGATAATATTGAAAATCACATCAAAGTAAGTACTAGTTCCCATAGAATCGCAATGGACTTCGAAACCTGTGACTGGGCTGAAATGAAGATTAGAATCAAGTGAGCAAATGTGACGTAATGAAGCAGTTTGAATCAATTCCTCCTGTAAGTGTGTTTGTGGAATGTTTGACGTCACCAACGACTTGTGCCAGATCAAAGCGTAATGATAATGTAATGAATAAACCGAACTTTGAAACGTGCCATTTCAAGATTTACCCGAAAAACGTAACGCACACACACACACATTTCAAACATTCACTGCAATTCACATGGGACTACACACCGCACATGTAGAACGCATGCGGCCACGAATATTTACCGAACTGTATGCATCACGATATAAACAAACACAAAAATGTACTCGCATACAGTCTGTGAAACTTTGAAGTGCTGTATGTGGTAACTTCGTCTTTGTATACTTTAATTTTGTAGAACTGGACTTATAATTATAGAAATTATATAACATATTTCTCGTAAACAGACAGCATGGCACACAAAAAGGGACGAGTTCTTTATTTACTGAAATGAAGACGGAATTTTCTAGCGAATGTAGCAAATCTTGCCAACAGCTTACGTCATCATATCTTCACTGCAGCTGATCTCAATATGCTACATGGCAGGTGTTCCGTATTCTACATTGGATCATGTTATTAGAACATTGTGTTCAGTTGATGAAGTCTCTAGCTCACAAGAGCTCTCTGTTTAAGATCATCCCACAGTACAAATTTACATTAGATCAAATGTGTATCTGGCATTACTTTCCCAATTAATTAATATATTATAAGAAGATTGGAAAGTGAAAAGTTGAAGTTAATAGTAGAAAAATAAATATCAGTATGGTATTTTCTGTATTTAACAGTAATTAATGTTTTACTGGTATGACGTTTGCAATGCTTTAATTAAAGTTAAGAGAAAATATTGCTGAATAACTGGTTAGTGGAATTTATAATAACGACAGAGATATTTGTTTGGAGAATTTGAAGTAGTGGCATTTAGATCTTGTGTGCAACGTGTCCCGAATGAGGATGTAACTCTATGAAGGATACGGGTCAGCACTCCCACCCACCACCATACAGTTCACGTCTAAATCTCCAACCTTTCGGCCGCCCCTTTATCTGCCGTACCGTGTTGTAACAGGGCTTGGACAGAGACAGCTTTAGAAAGTTCATAGTAACGTTAAATTAGTTACGAGTACAGGGCTAAATGTATAATTAAATAGGTTTTATGATGTTGTAACGGACGTGTATATATGGTCCATGTGGATTTGTTGAAACTCGCATAGTTGATTGTTGTACTGAGCACTGTAAGCTCTCATTGTATACATATTGTTGTGTTTACGTACAATAACATCAAGTTTTACACTGTGAAAACATATACACACTAGTTATTGTACAACTGTTACTGTTACTGTTTGTTCATGAGCCGAGTAAATGTTTACTATACGTTATACATTGCTGAATATGTTAGTCATTTCACTTTTATAAAATTCATTTTATACTGTAACCTACTATGCAGTTTATATTTCAAATAACATTGTTTTATATTTCGGTGTATACTATTTTGTAAGGATACTCACGGATGTTTGATCTTTAATAAATAGACAATGTCAGATTATTATTAAAAGACTAATACAGAAAACTTTTTAAATTAATATATAAAATTAATAAAAAGATAAATACATTTAAGCCCATCTGGAGATGTCTCGTTATTCATTTTATGAGAATTTTTTAATTAGTTTTTACCCGCTAATCCGTTTCATACTTTTCATTACGGCTTAAATGTGGAACATAATTTGTGTAGATTAATTAGAAATATTACTCGTTTAGAAATGCCAGCAACAAATATTAATATTCGCCTTTGTTTTTATGAGAATGTGGCACGCAACATTGACATTAAGGAAAAA
>JAGJTL010000183.1:3237411-3251238 GCA_022063505.1 Calosoma granatense | reverse complement strand
ATATACTGGTTATATTTCGAATATATGTCTACTGTTTTAATAGATATTACGTTGCAAATGGCATAATGTTCTTTATTGATATACGAGTACAGATTTATACGTCTGCATAATATAAAGGTACATATGTATGTAGAGTGTTATTTATGAGAATGCATAATCGAATTATCCTTTCTAGCGTGGTGTACAAGGAATACTGCAACGTTGAGTCTTTGTTGAGAGCCTGATCCTATTCAGCATATACGTACATACATATATCTATATATATATATGTGTGTGTGTGTGTGTGTATGAGCTTCGCTAAACATGTAGGTAGATTAACGTGCAGTCGGTTGCATGCCGGAAGCGGATATCGCATCGAACACTGCGCCTCGGCGGCCATTGTTCTAGTTTGTGGAGACATTACAAATAGGTTCATGCGACGAAGCACTATCGAGAAATAATCCAAGCGCGTATAATATGTATGCAGTATATCTATTTGAAAATATCCCACTGGAATTATTGGCAATTATGAGCATGGTTTGAGATATCTATTTATACAAGCGCATAACTGGTTACAACAAGCATATAAGATTGCATACATCATCATAACAGATTTTATATTTGTACGTATTATCCGTTTGAAAGTAAAATGGACCCATTGATAATAAATAATTCCAACGAGCATTACATTTTACAATCCCAACGCGCTATCGGCTTTCTATGTTATAGATATCCATAAAATTTTATATTCTGATGAGACAATAACACGCTTACGGTAAAATAACCTGTTTTTTGCAGGAATATTATCTAAATATTCATACGGTTTTCAAATAACTTTTGTTAAAAGCATTCATAATATGTAGGATATTTTTTTTCATTTTATCTCCAATAATATTCACTCTAATATTGCAATATGTCGTTCACTGCAGTACAAAACACGGCACTCATAAAAACCACATGTCAATTTATCAGAATCTAATGTAACATTCCGTGCGAGTCTCGGGGATTCCGGAAAATTTGACAATTTACTTTCTAGGATTTCCTGTCGCCTAGAAAATCCCGTGTTGCCAATTTTCCGCCTGTAAATATATTGCTATTGTTGTATTCTTTCTGTTGAACGTGACAGACAACGCAACAATTGGTAGAATATGTCTTTTATTTAATGGTAACATTTCAGTGCTATATTTGTGCAAAAATATACCAAATTTACATATAATTTGGTTCTAGTTACAATGTAAATTAGATATTTATAAACATGAAATATTTTTTTGTTAAAAACATAAACATTTTTTATGTAATTCCGCGGTATATGTGTAAATATAAACGCAAAAGTATATACAAACACAATTATATGTTACCATTGTGTGCACAGTATTTATTTTTTATTTATTTTCATACAATTACAGAACTTTACTGTGTGTATTTAGCTTTCTAATGAAAAAAAGCTTGTTTTAGAATGTAAATTATTTACACTGAAAATGGAAACGTAGCATTTCAAAAATTAATGGTTGCTTGTTATTTGTCTTCTTTTCGAGTTTCTGTTTTTTTTATGTTCAATCTGATATTTGTTTATACTGCTACTGTAATTATTTATTTTACCTGTGAATATTTTTCAGGAAAATAAAAGTACCTGTAGATAATTTAATTGGCTAGAAAATGTAATTTTTTCTTAGCTATTTCCTTTAAAATATACTACAATTTCTACCGAAAAAAATAACCGACAATGTTTGTGTAAAATGGTAAAATTCAAAATAGGAGTATTTTCATTTAACTTTATTATTTTGTATTTCACGAGGGAACTAACGTGTTTATCATTTAGGTTCTTGTTCACATATTCGGCTGAAATTTGAATGAAATGCTATTACATTGTCCGGGTAGAAATTGTGCAAATGATGCAAATATTCATATACCTTTTCTATAAACCTGTCCAGGAAAATATAAATATTATGTGTGCAAAATTAAGGGATTATTTTTGTTTTCAGTTAAATGTAGTAATTTACATTATTTTAGATTGTCTTATTCATCGTTATTATTCATAGTAATTATTAGACAGCAAATGTTATATATTTGTTTCATGGGCATCATATATGTACACATATATATTTTGTACATTATAACCATGTGCATTATTCGCTAGTTTGTGCAGATATATCCATTCAGGCAATTGCATTGTACGTCACCAATCTTATTGTTCTCTAAAAGCAACTGGAAAAATGCAATTGAATTTCTGGTTTCGACTTGTAGGCAACCAGACATCGTGGCAGGCACTAGATTCTCATGAAATATACAAACGCGCTGTATTTTCATTTCAGGTCGTACAGAATCCCTGCGGTAACGCTGCCGAACTCAATGGAATAAGACAACAAAAACACCGAAACCTTTCACGGATTTCTTTGTATTTCCTCTCGTTTCTACTCTAATGTGAATGTGACCGTTGTCAGTGTGTGTTTGTGTGTGTGTGCTTCGACCAGCGAGTAACCGATGATCATCGGTTACGGACCATCCGAAATGATATGATGTGTGTGTGGCTATTGGAAAATCGTAATACCGAAACGTTTCGAGAAATGTTTTTTTTTGTACGCGATATTCGGGTGAAATTTGACACTGAAATTTTATTTTATATGTTATTTTGAAAAAACAAGGTCTACTCTTTCATATATATGATATTTCTCATAAAAGATAGTAGTGAGTAAAAATTGAGGCATAATAACATCGTCCTTGGTGTAGAATGGATGTAATGTAATATGTATGAATAACCTTATCTATATTATTCCGAGTATTCAATGATGAATAGGGAAGATTAATGAAGGTGACATTTAGAAATACACTGAATAATACCCGCTATAATTCAGGGTCTTACGATACTTGACAGTATTATAAGATTGATTGTAACAAATATAACATCAAATGTGTCAAGATAAGACGCTGGAGAATTGTCTAATAAATGGAACCCATAAAGACCTTTTTAAGAAACCTGCGTAAGACCTTATTCTTGAAGTCTGTACATGAAATATTTCATTCATCATTTAATAAATTAAAATCTTACCAGAAATATTCGAGTTTATTCATTAAATTTCGAAATTCTTTGGTTGAATGGAACAATTACTAAAAGTTACTGCAGAAATTACGCTTTTAAATGAAAAGAGAAGAAAAAATCTTGTTGAATCCGATTTAGGCACAAATACCTATATTTTGCGTTCTGTGGAGAAGTTAGCTTTCAATATGCCTCTTCATATTTTGTGAAATCTGATTACAATGAAAGAATATTTCACGAAACTTTTTTAATCTATTTTCTTGCGTCGGTAAACGGATTAGTTTTTTCATTTTTTACTTAAAACATCTGGAAAGTTTTTAATCTTCTTTAGTATTTCATATTTTTGCAGACGGTATGTTGTTGACACTTGTTTAACAGAAATTACCTTAACCATTCCTTGTTTTCTAAATACGCATCTAACAGTAGCCAGAGAAATTTCCTTTTAACTGGATAGACGTGCTTCTCGTATTAATTACGCTGTAGCTTAATCATAAATAATAAATCAATTTGTTATTGTTGTTGTTGAATGATTAATTTGTTTTGCATGTATTAAACTACAATAAACTCCAGTTAATTTTTGTTCGTTTTTAATTAAATTTGTATCCGTTACTTTTCAGTGCATTTACGTCATACATTGTGCATGAATGTGTGTACATTACATGGAATGTTGTTGACGCAAAGTACACATTTGTTTGCATCATACATCAGTACGTACGTAAAACATAGTTATTTGAATAGAAAATAATTGACAGCTGTCTATTGCAGACATTTTCCCTTTATCGTCATCGTATTTTAAGGAATTTTCGTCATTTTTCACTCGACTGAACACGGTGACGGTGTGCGCACACGCAATCTTCAATGCTTTTAAGATTAATGGAAGCCTTGTGTATGGTAAATAACCATTTCAAGCAGTAGGCCCTGGAACCGTGTGTTTGGCACCGTGTCGCCCTCAGCGGCCAAACGACAGGAGCATAACAACACTCTGGTTAAGTGGGGTCAGCACCAAAAACGTGCTCGTTTGCCAACGATGGCGTTTTTTCTTCTTTTTCCACGCCCAATTACACACGAAACGCTAGATGATATGTAATAAAACTTTTTTAATTTCCACTGATGGTATTGTGTAGAGGACGGTCTAAAATAATCTGTCTGAATTTTCCTTTGTATAATTCTGCTCTATTTTATTTTTTATGTAAGGTCTTGCCTTGAAAGATTCTGTTTTTATGAACAGTAGCCTAATATCAACAAAGATATTTTGTTATTTGTTCAAGCTACACAGATATGTTTATATAGATCTTATAAAAATATCATTGAAAAGAAATAGTCGTAGATTTTCTATATATTTTGTTTCAATCAAGTGGTAAATTAGCGATTACAAATGGAGTAAAAATAAAGAAGTGTTTTTTGACTCATTCTCCGTATTCTTTATTATATGTGTAACAAAAATCCATATTTATAGTATAATCAATACTGTTTTTAATATTTTCCTATCTAGAAGTAATAAAATATATTTATGATAAAAGAGCAAAAATATTACTAGGAAAACAAAGTCATAAATAAAAGACCAAAAGGTGAATACCTTGAACAATAGTCGAAACATTACCGGATCACTCTGGTACCATCTCCGGATTCCGGAATGTAGAACCGCGCTCCGGCAGAGCACATAAATTCTGAACGAACATTGAATTCTTTGTCTATTGCTTTCGGAATGGTCGATCGTTTCACTGAACCGTTTACCCAATATGGCCGCATAGAATTTTTTTCTCAAACGTACTGAAGCAGCTTTTATCTTTAAAGAAGGAAATTTACTCTGTGAGCTTTGTGTTTGTTTCTAAATACACGGAGTAGGATATGTTTTTTCTCTTGTTTCGGAAAATAAAATAAAACTTTTATTTGACATTCCATGTTTATATGGAATACAAAATATGGCTCATTATGTTTTGTCACGCATTGTCTCAAACACATTTAAATATCTGGATGGGAATAATATTGTGGAAAATCGTATCGCAATATAGAACACGCACATGGAATGTCTCACAATTTGGAACTATAATTCTCCATGACATGTTTGACGAATTTTAAGTAAATGTATAATGGATAAAGCTAGAGAAAGAATGGCAATGTGCTAGTCTTTTCACACTAGAATGAAAAAGAGGGGTTAAATATAACCCTAGAGGCATTTAGATGCCTCACGCAGAGAAAAGTGTCCTCTCTTGGTATGAAATATATATATATACCAGTGGTCCTAAACAAATATCACATTTGTTAGAATTATTTTTATTATTTGCTACACGAAATGATATATAAAAAGTAGCTTTCTGTATATTTCAGTACATGTTTGTAATCACTGCAGAAATTACATCTTGAATTTTGACGAAAGCAACACTTTTTTGTGATGTAATGTATTTAATAATGAATTAGTGTATGTTAATTGAATAATATAGACTGTGAAGTAACAGGCAATAATCCAATAAATATTTTGTGACGATTTTATTATCGGATAATGGACAGTCAGTTTTCTATTGCTTTAGGTGAAAGGTGGTATGGAGTATTTACGGGAAAGAAGACATACATTAGACGTGTGACCTGATCCAAAAAATATTTTAGTGACTTATCCGAGAGTGTCTTCTTCTGTGAATATGTAAGTAAGCATATTATAAATTAAATATATTTACTAGTAATTCTTTATCATTAATATTTTAATGCGTAATTTGTAACTAAAACTAATCCGTATGTTAATATACAAAATCTATTACAAATTGTGAAAGTAAAAAGTTTTTCCTTTCAAAATAATTGACTACTTGTAGAGTCTTTACCGGCATAAATTTTTGATGTTTTCGTATAATTAGTTCCGAGATAATCGGCAGTACTAATTTAAACTTATGAGCGTGCTTTTATCAAAGTTAAACTTCAATTTGCTTTGTACCAAAGGGAAATGTATTTTGCATTGAAATAACATCTTTTTGTAAAAGTTTCCGATTAAGAAAACAGAATACAGGCACATACAGACATTATACATTTAGCGAACTAAATTATTATGTGAAATAAATGAAAATCTACATCAATGTTTTTTTTTTATTACAATATTCTAGTAATTTTCAACATATTTGTACATAACATGTTTGGAACGTTTATTAATTGGTATAGTTTTTGTTGATATTGGAATAAAAAACAACTTTGATTAAATTACCCAGAGACTGATATGAATTTTATCGGAATATGAGTATGAACGTTCCAATAACCAGTAATTAATCGTTGAATTCTATACGCACAGAGAGAATTTGATTAATAGTGCCTACGGAATAAATGATTGTTGACCTGAACGAAAATATACAGATTACAAAATAATAAATTATTCTGCGAATATCATATGAGTTTTTACTGGGTTTGCGTTGAACATTGTAATGAAATATTATGCGGTGTATGAAATTTTTATTATTGCATTTGTAGTTCGTTACGGCGGGCAGGTTCTGTTAGGTCAGTGGTCGAATATGAACTTAGTAGGTCTATTGAGTTTGTCAGTTGTACGAATTCGTGCGTAAGGAAGTCACGAAGGGCAACTTCCCGCAATCAACCCTCTGAATATCCTTTAAGGAATCTATGTGAGATGTATAACAATCAGACTAGGTGTCAAGAATAATACATTCCATGTCTTAGAACAACAGGCATCACATCATACCTATAACACATTATTAGAATTCCCAGAATAACATTTCATACTTTTATCCTTAAACAATAATACATTCCTTTAAAGCTATTCCTAATTGTTAAATTCTCGAATTGCTTCAGTATTCAATTTGTTCTTTTTAATAACACATTACTAATACATTCATTAAAACAATGGTATATTTAGCAAGTTTCCTTTTAAAATTTTCTACTCGACGCCCATGCCTTTGAGTTTAAAATCAGCTGACGCAGTCGTTTATGTGGGACGCGTGGCGCATATCAACATGGCGCATTTTGTTCAATCCAGCGCAACCCAAAGGTACTACTCGCCTGTCATCTAGATTCTGGAATCCAGGACGCTAGTATTACACGAATTTTCTCAGTGACATTAGTCCATTTACGCTCCACTACCCTATTTACACTTTAAAAATATGAACCAACTTCACTCTGTCTCCGTACGTAATAAATAATGTTTCTTGTACATGCAACTTCTGAAGTACATGCATTTACGTACTTGCACTATTTTGTCATTTGATAAATAGTCCACGATTATTTCAGAACTTGTTTATAAAGTAATGTATATTATCTTACCAGTGTGATATAGGTTATGTGTAAGTTTAGTTTATGACAAAGTTCTGTGACAGTACTTACATTTGATATGATGGCCAAGATAAATGCGCTATAAAGGAATTGGATCAACAACACTTGTGGTAAAGTTTTCTGAAACTCTTGATTACAGAATACTTTATAAATGAGTGTTCTTGAAACAGCAATTTATATGAACTATATTGTCAAAATTGTACCATATAACATACATTCCAAACAACTCTCATTCCAGAAGTTTTTATTCGGATAAATTGTAAAACTTGAAACTATATTCTTTCAATTTAACCATGAAATCATATATCTTCTAAAAAATAAACATTCCCTATTTGGTTTTGAATTTAAAATGAAACAAAAGCCTCATACATATTTCATTTTTAATTCATTGTAATATATCCAATTTAGAATGGCCAAAGGAAAAGTAATGTACATAATTATATTTTCGGGACAACGTTATGCGATGTCATTTGGAAATAAAAATGGAAGAAAAAATTAATCAGGCTAAAAGAATTTCTAATTTGATGAAAGATGTGAAAAAGTTAATTAAGTTATGCTTCTAATTAAGGATTGCAATTAGAAAAAAAGATAGGCTCCATTTTACTACTGGTGACACGAAATATACAATAAAAGCAAAAGAATATAAATGATATATAACGAAAAACTTTTTTTTTTGTTCTCAGTACGTCCCTGTAGACACGTGCGAAAAATTCTCGCAGCAATATAAACGAACAAAAAATATATAGTTTTTGCGAAATCGACTGTCACGTGTGCTGTGACCATTTGAAATGGTGCGTATGTCCCAGAGCGTGTTGTGTCGTACGGGTTTTGTGTGTTTTTGAGCTGTAACGGAAAGCTGCGAGCAGGTTTTAACGTGTCCGGATGCGACCGATGCTTTTCCGCCCGACGGGGCAGTCGGTAATGTTGATTGCACGATTCGAGATTTTAGTGTTGTCTCTCAGGGGACTTGGTCAGAAGAGTCACGCGCAACCGGAGACGGAAATTTGTAAAGAAATTGTCTTCGCGCATTCTCAGGCCGGATGTAATAGGTTTATTGTTCGACTGGAGAATTAAGATTCAATTGGTTCCTTAAGACCATGAATTGGATTGCAGCGAAATGTTGCCTATTATACAGAATACTTAATGGATAATCGGTAATCGTTTTCAGAAAATCTGTTTGATGTATTTCACGAATACTAATGAAGTAACCTACTTTTACTAAAAGATCTTTTAAATCGTTATGAAGTAAAAATAAATTATACTCGAAATAATATATGTATTATGTGATTTATAACAATCTCTGGGTTTAATCCAAAAAAAGGAAAAATATTCAGATTTTTTATTTGATATGAATATTTTATTTGATATCACGATTTTACATTAATTTACATCCGATTATTAATGAAATACCACAACGTTTTTCTTTTTCGCTGTTTCGGTAAATAACAGACCTTTGTTAAGTTAAAAAGTGATTATTCATTTCTCTGTGAAAAATGTGAAATATTTAATTTTGTTTTCATTATCAAACACAAGTGCGGTTGTATGTTTCAATTCTTATCGCGGCAGAATCAGTTTCTTACTGTTAATATAAAACAGAAGTATAAAAGAATCGGGAGATATTAAATTTTGCACAAAGCTCGGGTGAAAGGTAATTTTTCACAACACGTGCTGAAATCATGTGCGAAAGTGCAAAGAAACACAAAAAAGCGAAACATGGTATATGTATGTTCCATTTCTCATGTGTCAATACCAATTTCCTCTCATACATGGAAAAATTGAAAAGGAAAGAAGTCAAGATAGAAAAGATAAAAGAACTGTCAAACTGATAGGTGATATGTGGAGCAAATATTTGCTTTAATAAAATTTCTATCATTTTTTCTTTCTTACTGAGTAACTGAATTTTAAAACCAATGTGTATTTCCAATCACGATGTCAAATTGAATTTCTTTGCTAGCTTATGGTGTAAAAATATACTAAGCCGCTGATCAATGTTTGTTGTTTAATCATTTGCTTTAATTATAAATGTGGTTTTATAGATCCAAAGACAATATTGAATTTTACAAGATGGATACGAATTATATTTTATGAAGATTTTTTTAATAAAAATTCTGGGACATGTTTCATGTGTGATGTAAAAAATTCCATAGAAATTCTAGTACATGTCATTTCTCACTCGCGTTGTAGGATGATGGTAAAAGTATTCCATTAATCTTGAGTATTTCATATATAGTTCGCCAGTTGTATCTCACATGCTCCTCATTTTTCATTGCTACCATCTACTTTCAAATTCTCTTTTTTACATCAAACTTATTAACAGCTAAACCATTTTATCCTTTTTTTTAATGTAATTAAACTTGTACAAAGTTTGTATGTAGTACTTACGAAATATGGGTTACAAAATGTAACACGATTCTACTTGATTTTATTATTTTATTTCTACTTTCGTCAGTACTCTTGACTGAAATAGAAGAAAAAATAGTCTGTGTTCTATTTATTTTAGCTTATCCATGAATTTTTTTCGTCAGATTCAGTTTTTTTTTACTTTCACATATATGTAAGTAAATAACGAAAAAAGAGTAACTCAAACATATTTTTTGTGACGTTATCAGATTTTCTCTTGATATTTTTATGGAGCTACTGTCGTTGGACATTTTTGTGCCAATTATTTTTCAACGTTTTCTAATTTCTTCCATGTATAAAACTTTTATTGTTATTAGTGTGGAATGTTCATATATTGTAGGAATTTTATGAAAATATTTTATATCAGACAGGATTAAACATGTGTAACATATATTTTGCTTATGATTCTATTATATTCTTGTATTATCCTCATATTGTTCGTTCTATCTGACAGTTATAGCCCAGAGGCGTGCCAAGATTTGAAATACAGGGTAACGTATATACATGAAACGGCCCTTTATACCTTAGCAAACAGTGCTTCCAAATATAGTTACCATAGTTTAACTTAACGGTCAATGTATGCATATTAAATCATTCGTGTTTCAGTCTGTATTTTAATATCATACAGTCAGGGACAGAATTTCATTATCCTTTGTGAAATTTCTTAAGATTTGATTTTCATTACTGATTATTACCATGTGTCAGATACTCTCTTCTTCAATGTGCCCTGTACAAACATTGTTCGTGAACTTTGATCTTGTAGAGTCAAATGAAAGTGATTTTATTCGTGCTAAGGAACTATTAAACTGAGAATTCACTTTCACTCTACAGATTTTCAATCTCCTTTGCTACTTTTAAAAATATTATTACAGACTTCAGTCAGTACTATTCCCTTCATATAGACACAGTATACACTTTCGTGAGTCTGCAGCAGGTATTGCTGTACATGTATTGCTGCTGATGGTGTTGCATGATCAATATGCTATGAGAGGTTGGGATGCTGTCGATGACACTGAAGTAGACTGTACGTCACAGGCTATTTGTCATTGTGCCACTCCGACCAGTACTTATACACTGGAGTCCATTCAGTCATAGTGCACCACTGAGCCGGTGGGGTCGCGTCAGATAACGCATACTCTGACGCAAATGTCGAACCGTGAGTGCCAGCAAAAATCTTCCATGAAAGCTCCGACAGCAAAGCTGACAGAAGAGATTGTCACAGGATTTTACTGCTAGTAAAATTTGTTTGCAACGCTTTTGTTCTCCTAGATCTTTTACACAATCTGTGTTTTCTCCAATAGCATTAGGCTGATTACTTTCACTTACTCGAGTTTCTTTTTTTAAAGTAAATTTAGTTACGCTCACTATATCCTGTATCGTTGCTATGGAATTAGGTCAACAGGAATCACCAGATAACTGAGTAATATTGTAAGTGGATTAGGAAGGTAGTTATAATAGGATGCAGAACCCTGGTATTATCCTGCCAAGTATCTAAAGCTCCGTGGAAATTAGTCTGGAGAAGTGTTGATCTATTTTCAATAATACCCTCCGTGCAGCAATATAATTTATAGCTCGCAGGCACAATGGAAATATAGCGCGCAGAATACGATAAATAAACGTTTTGTGAAAACTGATGATGAATATGCATGAAATAATGCGCTGCATTTATATATTGCACGTTATGATTTATGCGTCAAGTTTTGTAGCATAACAAAACATATAAAATCTTATATATTATTAGTTGCTCCCGTACCGTTAATAAATTACCATTACAACCGGCGTCCGCTTAACTTATAATCTATCTTAGCTACTTTGCCGTTTTACATAAAAACTAGCAAAGTTCGTGTCAACTGCATGGAAGTTTCCATTATTTATGCATAAAACGAAAGATTGTAACGCGTTCCACAGCGCGGTTCTCGTCATACAAGTGTGATATTCGCACGGGGTACTTTTTATTACTTTTTTCCCATAACATCAGACGCGTAATTTACATATTACATATTTTTCAATTTAAAGTTTTTGATTACAAGTACAATATACTTACATACGAGTATATGAGACACATTGATCAGTTTCATAGATATTATGAAAAACTTTCAATTCTCTACTTGTAACTTGGAAAAGTATATGAATAAGACAAATATCTTATTTTTAGAATAATTCAATACTAAAACAGACAAAATTAAAGGTCAATATTGTGCTGTAATCCCTTACTGGATTCATTCAATGTTACGTAATCTTTAAAACAATGTACGATGATTATTGTCTAACAAGGTTTCCACGATTATTTTTGATATCATTGGAGATAACAAGTTTGAAGTTTTAGTTTATAAGTATCATGTAAGATTGACAAATATACTATGATTTAATTTATTGAAATAAATTTTCTAGATTAAATTTATAAGAACTAAAACAGTGATGTGATGTAATTTAGGTTAAATGGCATGCATGTGAAATTTAATATCAGTAGAACATCCTATGGGAAATCTTATATGCAACCTGTTGCATTTATGAGTTTCTGTTAAAATTAAGTGCATGTTGACGGTTAATATTGGTTAAGTTAGACTACACCGTGCGCCATAAGTATTATACTTCCACACTGAGGTATGTTCAAGTAAGATTAATCATTTTAGTGAAATTCATTATCCAAGTTATACAACATGTTCAGTGCATTTTAAACCTTAAATTAAATCATCTGTTCAGTATTAAATTTCAAACATACTATTTCATAGAAATAGCATGTTGTTTATAATGTTGATTTAGAACTATCGATTTATATTGCACATTAATGCATATAGGAATGTTTCAGTGTGATGTATATCTGTAGTGTTATTTTAGGCGTGAAATATGAGCTTAAATAGGACAGATACAATGATAACGGTATGTTTACATGTATGAACATTAGTCAGTAAATATTATTGACAGAATTAATTGGCAAAACAAGAACCTTGATCGGTGATAATGCGGATGCAAATCCGTGATTACATACTGATGAAATATATGTACCTGTCTATATACTATTCATATGTGTAATATAAATGTCTAGGCTTTGCTATAAACAGTTGCTATAAACAGTCACAGTTCTATATGTCGCTACAGCTAATTTGTGATTATATTTACTAACTGTTATACATAATTCTAAAGCAATAGAATGTGTAGAATGGAACGTTTTGTTCTATTACAAATTACTAATTCATAGAATATAATATTTCGTCGAACTAACTACATATTTCTGATAAAATCTCCAGCAATTGAAAGCATTTTCATGTTTGAATGAAACGCGAGCTTTATACGATATTTCACCGAGATAAGTCTCACGTAACTGGCAGGTAATTCGTGTACACTGTGTTGTTGTGCACGATAACATTTTACTGCATCGTTGAATGTCAAGGTTAAAAAGTTCGAACACGCAAGGAATGCAATGATAAGTTTTTTCCCCCTATTATATAAAATGTACATTACATATACGTGTAAAATGGGACTAAAACTATAAAAATTCAACGAAATATGACTACACTATGGAAATGGTTTATTAGAAAATTTGTTTCCAACTTAGAATAGTAACGTCAACAAAAATATAAATTATTTGTACTTTTGTGTAAACGTCTACATTGTTATATTTCCTCAGATTATTTTACGAAGTCAAATATTAATATACATTTCTCTCGCAGAATCTTGAGTACATAACATAACTTACTAGGATATTTACATTATATTTCTCAACATTTAAAAGGATATTAATCTTATAATTCTGCTACTTTGTAACACAACAGAGCTAAATTACTACTGTATGAAATTTGTTTTATTTCAGTAATAAACCAGGCTAGTTTTATTAGTATTTTAACTTTATACAACAGAACAAATGTCTAGAATTCTAGAGTTACAAGCATGCTGTAAAAAAATAATACTACCCGCAGATGAAACTGGTACTGACCTGTAAGTGATGAAGGCAAAGACGAGTCCAACGAGTGATATGCTGCTGCCAATCACTACCAGCAGCGAGAGGATGTTCTCCTCGGAGAGGGGTGTCTCTCCGGGGATCAGTACCCCACGTGACATGTTTGGGAAACCGTGTATACGAGCCGCGTACAACGTGTCCATCTGTCACCAGGGCACCGGTAACGGGACGATGCGTGTAATGATGTCTTCTT